>CANYCX010185295.1:0-35875 GCA_948193385.1 Breynia disticha f. nivosa | reverse complement strand
TATTTTCACTACTGCAAGTGCAAATAGGGTTGCTTCATCGTATCCTAGAGGTGATTTGCTGACTCGGTGCAGAATAGAGAGCAAATATTCCTTTAGGAAAGTGGCATTGTTACACGCTTTGAAGCTATTGTCTACGCTCTCGGAAAACTTCGATCTACAATAGAAATATTGAAATGTCATTCTTACCCTTACTGCATGGTATTAGTGAGAACTGGTAAATTAAGCAAAAGAATTATCAATAAGTTTTTTGCTTCTTAAATAACCTAATAGAAATTTTGAAATGTCATTTTTACCCTCACCACATTGTATTATTAAGGAATCGATAAATTAAACAAAAGAATTACATAGAAGTTTGATAAATTTTTTATTTCTTGCCTCTGCCAAATGTGTTCTTAGTTTGTTAACTTAATTAAAAGAAAAATTAATCACAATAATTATGCTATTATCTCAAGATCGATAAATTATTTATTAAAAGCTAGAAGATCCGGGAATAATTAGAGGTATTAGTGACGGATGAGAAAAGTTTTTATCCAAATTAATAAGCTTTTTAGGTGGCCGTCTTTTAGATTATTTTATACAATGCTTAAAAAAGAGTAGTTACACACTGTATACCCAACTTACTGAGAAGAGGACAGTGATCCGATAAGAATTTGCTTGGCATTTTCAAGGAAGCAGCCATTGCGGAACCCCTTTGACATTTCAAGATTCCAAGAGATGAGAGTAGGAATTTTGACAAATAATTAATAAGAAGATTCCCAGAAATCCAAGTAGTAGTTGAAAAAAATGTTTCTATTTATGAGAAATTACGCCAGAGGAGAAGAGGGCAAGTTTGATTGAAAACACAAAAGCTCTTGTTTCTTTGATCGTGATTTTTCCAACTGTTTGTTGTAATTTTGTGCGATGGAGTTTGTTACTACGGTTGGAGGGGCTATTCTTTCCCCATTGTTTGAATCATTACTGGATTCTTTAAAATCCGAAGATCTGTTCACATATGCTCGTGGAAGCAAAATCTTGGAAGAAATCAGGAAATGGGAGCCAATTTTGAAGGCAATCTTTGAAGTTCTTGATGATGCTGAGGAGCAGCAGATGACAAATGGGAAGACTCGGAGCTGGTTTAATGAACTCAGAGACTTGGCTTATGATGTGGATGATGTACTTGATGAGTTGATTACTCACTCCAGACAACGCAAGTTCCATGCTGAAATCAGCTCGAGCAAAGTTCGGAAATTACTCTGCTCTGGATTAAATTTAAGAAACCGTGCCAGGTTCAGTTCTGGCATGGTCTCCAATGTGAAAACCGTTTCCGAAAAGTTGGGAAACGTGAATGCACAGATGGATATTTCGAGGGATGTACGTGGAAGGAACAACCGTGTTAATGAGGAAAGACGAGCAAGGCCATTGCTTACGTCCTCGTTGGCTGAGCCAAAAGTTTTTGGCAGAGACGATGATCACAAGACTATACTTGATATGATGAAGACTGAAGCTGGCGGTGAGAGGGTATCTGTGATCACTATTGTGGGAATGGGCGGAGTTGGCAAAACCACACTTGCTCAAATGGTTTACAACGACGAGTCGTTGCAATTTGGCTTCAAAGCCTGGGCTTCTATTGGTGAAGTTTTCGATCTTATCACTGTAACGAAAACAATTGTGCAGTCAGAAGGCGGTGAATTAAATTCTCTTCAATCCAAGTTGAGGGATAAATTATCTGGCACAAAGTTTTTAGTTATCCTGGATGATTTATGGAGTGATGACTATGGCGTCTGGACTCGCTTTTACCGTCCTTTTGAATACGCTGCTCCAGGAAGCAAAATCATCATCACAACTCGCAACAACAAAGTTTCATCAATGACAAGTTCAGGTGATGGTCATCCTTTGTCTTATCATCTTGAAATTTTGTCAAATGATGATTGTCTTTCTTTAGTTGTTCATCATGCTCAGAACAAAGAAAACTTAAGTGAGCACATGGATCGCATTGAAGTAGGCAAAGAAATTGCAAAGAAGTGCAAAGGTCTGCCTTTAGCTGCTAAAATTCTTGGAGGCCTTTTTCGAGGTAATCCGTTGGATAATTGGAAAAAATTGCTGAAAAACAAATTATGGGAAGAGAATAGTACAATAGTAGCTACACTTAGATTGAGCTATGATAATCTTCCTCCTCCTTTAAGGCGATGCTTTGCATACTGTGCAATTTTTCCCAAAGAGTATGAATTTGATAGAGAGAGTTTGGTTTTACTGTGGCTAGCTCAGGGGTTTGTCCCAAATTTGTCAACAGGGTATGCTTACTTTGATGAATTAGTTGGAAGATGCTTATTCCAAAAGTCTGCTAAAGACACATCCCTCTTTGTAATGCATGTTCTGATCCATGATCTTGCAAGATTTGTTAGTGGAGGAGTTTGCTTCAATTTGGACGAGGAGAAGAGTTGCAGAGAGTCTTACGCGGCAGTGCGACATTCAGCTTTCGACCGAGGTGAACTGGATTTGGCTCAAAGATTTAAGAATTTCGAAAATATGAAGTGTCTGAGAACTATTTTGGCTCTGCCAATTTTGGAGGAGAGGGAAGAGGCGAACACTTGCTTCGCTAGTAGTAACACATTGGATGTCTGGATTCCCAAATTAAAATGTCTGAGAGCGCTCTCGTTGTCCGGTTACAAAATACTTGAAGTTCCAAAATCTATCGATGTCCTACAGCATTTGCGGTATCTCAACTTGTGCCGTGCAGAAATTGTCACCCTGTCGGAGTCTGTGTGCAAACTATTTAACTTGCAGGTGTTGATATTGCGTAAGTGCAAAAAACTTCTCAGGTTGCCTGGAGATTTGTGTAATCTGATCAACTTGCAATATCTTGATTTGAAAGATACCGACAGCTTAGAGGGGATGCCATTGCACATTGGTAAATTGTCAAAATTACATGTACTTACTAAATTCATTGTTGGAAGCACTAAAGGATGTAAGATAAAAGAGCTACTGAAGATTCCTAATCTACAAGGGGAAGTCCACCTGAAAGAGCTGCAAAATGCGATGAACTCGGATTGTTCGAAGATGAAAGAGAAGGTGAATATTGATGGATTAGTATTGGAATGGACTAGTAATTTTGGTGTTCACAGAGACAAGGAGGCCGAGAAGAAAGTGTTGGAAGCTTTGCAACCCCAAAAGAATATCGCAAAGATGTCGGTAAAGTCATATGGAGGCATAGAGTTCCCCTCGTGGTTCAGCAACGGCTCATTCAACCTAACATGTCTAGAGATGCGCAACTGCCGCAATGTCTCATCGCTTCCGCCGCTTGGGGAATTACCTTTGCTAAAAGAATTGAGCATCGAAGGGATGGCTGGGGTAAAAGAAGTTGGGGCAGAGTTCTATGGGGTGGTTTCGTCATCATCCTGTTCCAATGTGTTTCCATCTTTGGAGATCCTTAAATTCAAGGACATGGAAAACTGGAAAGTATGGCATTGCTTCAACAACGTCCAATATAAAGGACAGATTTTCCCCAAGTTGAGTAAACTTGGGATTAAGAGTTGTCCAGAATTGGTTGGAGATTTTCCAAAAAGCCTTCCTTGTCTTGAAGAATTGATAATTGATAAGTGCGATGAGGTGCAGCATTTGTGGGGAAGTGGAAGTGAAATAGAGAAGTTCGGCAGTCTGAAAGATATAAAAATTTCGAATTGTTCAAAAATGGCGTCGTTGGTGAAGGGAGAGAGAGGAATATTTCCGAGCAAGATATCTATGGAGTTTTCTGGATGCCCAAAACTGGAGACAATTGGAGATTTGCCGGATAACGTGAAAGAGGTGAAGATATGAGATTGTTCCTTCAGATGAAGTTTTCCCTACAAAATCTGAATTTCATTACTTGGTGGGATCTTGTTGGATTTCTCTGTTTTATGAATTCAATTATGGAGTCCCAAATGACACCAGTTTCATGCGTTTCAATTGTTTCTTCCATTTTAACATTCCATTTCATGAATAATCTATCGACCTCCCTGCTTCGAAAGGTCATATTTTCTCAGTTTGGGTTTGTATATTGTTAATGTAGATGAAACATAATTATGAATGAAATCAAATAAGTTCGAAAGGAAGCATGAATCAGGAATGCTTTTCCGCTGGTCTAAGCAGAGGTGAAAATTTCGAACTAGAACCACCAGTTCTAGACAGCTTGTTTTGAAACCAGAACTGAACCGGAATCGACGGTTTTGTTGGTTTCAAGAACAGTTTCTGGGCTTGCTCATGAACAGGATGAACATGAAGAACATGTTCTTGAGCTTTTTTCCAGAAAATTGCAGCAATAATCAACTGATGGTGTTGTAAACTTTCACACACCATAAAAACTTCATTTCATTTCTTTATATACTTAAATTAATTCAGCATTATAGATTGAATGAAAATCACTATACAGCTACAGTACAAGTACAAAATGATTCAACAAATTCTATCAACAACCATTCCTACAGTCAATGCTGATATCAATTATTGTTGCAACTTGTAGACACTATTACATGAATCTAGTTGCATCTAAATCGATTAGAAACCAATGAACAGTAACAGTGTCCATTACATCAAAACAGAATACAAACAGAATGTTCTAAGCAAAATGAATCAAAAACACTTCTTCTTTATTCTTGGCTTCCTCTGCAGCATTGAAATCACAAGGCTTTCAACAGGTTTATGGTTCTAAATTGGCGATTACTTTCTAGAGAAAAATCGAACCTAAACTGTCAAACAAGAATCTGAATCGCCTACTTCCGACCCGCAAGTTCCAGAACCAATTTCCACATCTAGGTTTAAGTTTCTGCCCCACCTGCATAAAAAGACAGATGCATTGAACCGAGGCCTACTTCAAATATCCTTAACAACTGCATGTCTTCTCAATTCTCATTTAGTCAAGTTGCGATTTTTTGATGACTTCAATCTCGACTAGAACTCTATTTTTGATTCGACATATACTAAAAAATGGATTGCTACCATTTCCGTTTTGTTTTAGTTCACTTCACTGCTCAGGTTAAGCAATCGATGAGGCATCGATATAGTTGAGATAAAGGTGAATAGTGGGAGACGACAGGTGCTTAGTTTGAACGACAGACTTGCTGAATAAAGAGTATAGCCAACTTGCTGAGTAAACGACCCTACTCTGATAAGAATGTAGTTGGATTTTTCCAATGAAGCAGCCATTTTTGAAGCAAATAATTGTGTTTACATCTGTTAAACAGAGGTTTGAACTTGGTTGATGGTTTTTTTGAATCTGTGGATGGATTTTGAATTATGAGATTTCGGAGATTTTTAATACGGTTACGTAAAATTCAACTGTTTTTGTTGAACAGATGAAGACTCAAATTTATTTTTTTACTGTATCTAATGATTTAATACGATTACGGAAAATTAAATGACTTTTTACTGAACAAATCAATGACTCAGATTTATTTTTTATTGCATTTAACGATTTAATATGATTAATTGTTTTAGCGTCTTTGTATGGATGATTCCGAAGATATATGGAAGTTTTATGAAGTGAGTGCAATAGAAATTTTGTTTGAATTTTTTTTTGATAAATGTTTGAATTTTTTTTAAGTATGAAGTAAGTGTTTTGAAAATTTTTTTCAATTTTAACCCTCTAAATTTGCGAATTATGGAGTAAGTATAGTATAAAATATTTTTTACTCTATAAACCTTTTTAGGACAGTCTTAAAAAATATTGTGGCTCTAAGTAAAGTTTAATTTAATAGTCTCTTATTAGTTTTAGTAATTATTCTTAAAATATTAGTTTTTTTTTATATATTTTTAGTAAAAATTTTGAAATAAATCTTTTACATAAGTTAGAAAGTAATTTTTAATTGAATTTTGATGTACTAAAATATAAATGTACAGTAGTTATCTATTTTTTAAAAATTTAAATTAAAGTGAAAAATATTATTAATTTTTTTATATAATTAGAAATAAGAGATTATAAAAATAAAGATATATTATTCCCAACTTGCTGAGTTTTGATAAGAATAGAGATATATTATACCCAACTTGATCTACTCTGTCTCCAATAAGAGTTTACTCAAAGGAAGCAGCCATTGTGGAACCCATTTGATATTTTAAGATTCCAGGGACAAAGAGTAGCTGAGAAAAATATTTCTATGTATGGATTATTAGACCAGAGGAGAAGCTTGCAAGTTTGATTCACAACAAAAAAGCTCTTCTTTCTTTGTGATTTTTCCAACAGTTGGTTCTAATTTTGTGCAATGGAAGTTGCGACTATGGTTGGAGGGGCTGTTCTTTCCCCATTGTTTGAATCATTATTGGATTCTTTGAAATCCGAAGATCTGTTCACATACGCTCGTGGAAGCAGAGTCTTGGAAGAAGTCAGAAAATGGGAGCCAATGTTGAAGACAATCTTTGAAGTGCTTGATGATGCAGAGGAGCAGCAGCAGATGACAGACGGGAAGGCTCGGAGTTGGTTCAATGAACTCAGAGACTTGGCTTATGATGTTGATGATGTACTTGATGAGTTGATTACTCACGCCAGACAACGGAAGTTCCATGAAGAATCTAGCTCGAACAAAGTTGAGAAATTGCTCCGATCTGGATTAAATTTAAGCACCCGATTCAAGTTCAGTTCTGAGATGGTCTCCAATGTGAAAAGAGTTTCCGAAAAGTTGGAATATGTGAAAGCACAAATGGATCTTTCGAAGAATGTCGGTGGAAGGAACAACCGTGTAAATGAGGAAAGACGAGCAAGGCCATTGCTTACTACCTCGTTGGTTGAGTCCAAAGTTTGTGGCCGAGAGGATGACCTCAAGGCCATACTTGATCTGATGGAGACTGAAACTGGCGATGGAAGGGTATCTGTGATCGTTATCGTGGGAATGGGTGGCGTTGGCAAAACCACACTTGCTCAAATGGTTTACAATGATGAATCTTTGAAATTTTCCTTCAAGGCTTGGGCTTGTGTTGGTGAAGTTTTTGATCTTATCACAGTAACCAAGAAAATTGTGCAAGCTGAGGGTGAAGATTTGGATTCTCTCCAGTTGAAGTTGAAGGAGAAATTGTTTGGCAAGAAGTTTTTGGTAGTGCTAGATGATTTATGGAGTGATGATTATGACAAGTGGACTCGCTTTTACCTTCCTTTTGCATCGGGAGCTTCAGGAAGCAAAATCATCATCACAACTCGCAACAACAGAGTTTCATCGAGAACAAGTTCAGGTGATGGTCATCCTTTGTCGTATCATCTTGGAATTTTGTCAAATGATGATTGCCTTTCATTATTTGTTCATCATGCTCTGAACAAAGAAGACTTTAGTGAGCACACAGATCTCATGGAAGTAGGCAAAGAAATTGCAAAGAAGTGCAAAGGTGTGCCTTTAGCTGCAAAAATTCTTGGAGGCCTCTTGCGAGGTAGTCCATCGAATGAATGGAAAAATTTGCTAGAAAACAAATTATGGGAAGAGAATAGTTCGATAGTAGCAACACTTAGATTGAGCTACTATAGTCTTTCTTCTCCTTTAAGGCGATGTTTTGCATACTGTGCAATTTTTCCCAAGGAGTATGAATTTGATAGAGAGAATTTAGTTTTACTATGGTTAGCTGAGGGATTTGTCTCAAATTTGTCAAAAGGTTATGGTTATTTTGATGAATTATTTGCAAGATGCTTATTCCAAAAGTTTGGTGAAGGCACATCAGTCTTTCTGATGCATGATCTAATCCATGATCTTGCAAGATCTGTTAGTGGAGGAGTTTGCTTCAATTTGGATGAGGAGAGTAGCTGCAGTGAGTCTTATGGAGAATTGCGACATTCAGCTTTTCGCCGTGGTGACTTGGATCTTGCTCCAAGATTTAAGAATTTCAAAGATATGAAATGCCTGAGAACTATTCTGGCTCTACCAATATTTGAAGAATGGGATGATCGGAAGACTTACTACATCAGTAATAATGTGTTGGATGTCTTGATTCCCAGACTAAAATGTTTAAGGGTGCTCTCATTAACTGGCTACATAAGAGTCCAAGTGCCAAAATCTATCCATGTTCTACAGCATTTGCGATATCTCAACTTGTGTCGTGCCGATCTCGTCGCATTGCCGAAAACTGTGTGCAAACTATTTAACTTGCAGGTACTGATATTGCGCAACTGCAAAAATCTCCGCAAGTTGCCTGAAGACTTGTGTAATCTGATCAACTTACAATGTCTTGACTTGAAAGATACTGACAGCTTGGAAAGGATGCCATTACACATTGGTAACTTGTCAAAATTGCATACTCTCAATAAATTCATTGTTGGAAGCATTGATGGAAGTAGGATAAAAGAGCTATTGAAGATTCCTAATCTACAAGGAGAAATCTACATTAAAGAGCTGCAAAATGTCTTGAACAATGATTACGTGGATTGTTTGAGGATGAAAAAGAGGGAGAAAATTGATGGATTAGTGTTGGAATGGGCTAATAATTTTAATGTTTACAGAGACAAGGAGAATGAAAATAAAGTGTTGGAAGCCTTGCAACTCTCAGAGAATATAGCAACCATGTCAGTGAAGTCATATGGAGGCACAGAGTTCCCCTCATCGTTCGGCAATGGCTTATTCAACCTAACACGTCTAGAGATTCACAACTGCCGCAATGTCTCGTCGCTTCCACAGCTTGGGGGGATAGCTTCGCTAAAAGAACTGAGCATCGAGGGGATGGCCGGGGTAAAAGAAGTTGGGGCGGAGTTCTACGGGGTGGTTCCATCATCATCTTGCTCGACTGTGTTTCAATCTTTGGAGATCCTTAACTTCAAGGAGATGGAAAACTGGAAAGTATGGTATTGCTTCAACAATGTTGAATACGAAGGACAGGTTTTTCCCAAGTTGAGGAAACTTGACATTAAGTGTTGTCCAGAATTGGTTGGAGAATTCCCAAAAAGCCTTCCTAGTCTTGAAGAACTTGTTATTGATAAGTGTGATGAACTGCAGCATTTGTGGGAAAATGGAATTGAAATAAAGCGGTTTGGCAGTCTGAAAGATCTGAAAATTTCAAATTGTTCAAAATTGGTGTCGTTGGTGAAGGGACAGGAAGGAATATTTCCGCCCAATCTTCAACTATTGGAGATATCTCTCTGTGATAATTTGCAGAAGCTACCAAATCAGCTGCAGACCCTCAAACCTCTCTCAACTTTGCCGGATAACTTGAAGGAGGTGAAGATACTATATAGTGATTCCCTTGCGAGGCTACCGGATCATGCTATGGTTCTTCAGCATTACAAGTCACGTAGAGAACAAATCTCTGCTACTAGGGCACTGTTCGTGAGATGTCTGCGACCCGACTCTCCATTTGTTCCCTATGAAGTTTTCCCCACATCTCTAAAGTTTATATTTATAAATGAAGGCTTGAAAATACAATTATGGGGTCCTCTGCAACTGCAAAATCACCTCTCTCATTTGATCGGATTAAGTTTGGAGGGATCTTTGGAGTCATTTCCAGCAATAGGTTTACCCATTCCCACCCTTCAGTTCCTTTATTTGATCCGGTGTGAGAATCTGAGGAGCCTGCCTTGTAACTTGCACAGTCTTACCTCTCTTACAGTTCTTTCTTTGGAGGAATGCCCAGAGATGGAGTCTTTTCCAGAAAAAGGTCTCCCTCCAAACCTATCTAAACTCACATTCGATAAGTGTCGGAAAATGAAGAGTCTGCCTTGTAACATGCACACTCTTACCTCTCTTCAAACTCTGGAATTGTATAGCTGCACAAACCTGGAGTCTTTCCCAGAAACAGGATTGCCTTCAAACCTATCTGAACTTATAATTTGTTTATGCGAATCACTGGAGAGACTTCCGTTGTCAGAGTGGAGGCTGGACAGACTCTCCTGTCTTAAAATTTTCAGAATAGCAGCAAACATGACACCGGCAACCTCTTTTCCAGACGATTCATTTCCACTTCCAACTTCGCTCAGCACCATCTACATCAATATCGAGAATATCAAATCAATATCAAGCAGCCTAAACAAACTCACCTCTCTAAAACAGTTATTCATTGTGGGTTGCTTACAACTCCAAAACCTGCCCAAGGAAGGCTTCCCACCCTCACTTGAACGTCTCAGCATTCTGGAATGTCCACTTCTGGAAAAACAGTGTAAAAGAGAGGAAGGAAAATACTGGCCTCAACTTGCCCATATACCTAACTATCGTTTTATATATGACGAGGACCGCATAGGTTAGTGTGATTTTGCTTCTTTGTGGGACTCCACTTCCTTTCTTCATGGCTTTTAACTTGTTGAATTTGTTTCCTGCAGAAAGCAGAGCATAAGAGATCAGTGAAGCTCGTTCAAGGTATGAATTGTCTTTGCAGTACTCCAGATTTACCTAGCTTTGGCCATTTTATGGAGACTTGGTTGCTGCATACAGAAGCAAACCTTGCATGGAATTTCTGCAAGTGAGTATATCTTGTAAACCGCATATTCCTCACTCGGATGTGCATTAATTTCTGTTATACTTTGACTAGTTAATTATAAACTTGATGTTGAAAATCTCCATTCTTTTAATTTCGAGAAGCTTGTTCAAGATACAAATCTGTTTGTGCAGCAGATGATCCCCAGGAACAGGAGAATCTACTGAGAAGGTATCAGCAGACAAGAACGGAGAACCGGAACTAAGCTGTTGTAGCTGCTATCATTGCTGCTATTAGATGGTATCTCAATTCCAAGCCAAAGAAGACTTATTCGGGAATGAGGCGTGCGCTGATCGCAACATATGTAGCGCTGATCACTTTAGCGGGTAGTGCGTGGCTCAGACACAATGAGAGCATGTAGAAATAAGCCGGATTCTGTGATGCATTTTCAATTGATGTATGGCATATTTCTAGCTTCATGCTTGGCATTGCCTCCAAGATCGGAGAGATTCTATATTTTCTTGAATTCGGCTCATTATTTGTGGGGCTATTCCTTACAGCATTTGTGGGGTTTTATGAATTCCATTATGCAGTCTCAGATGACACCTGTTTCATGCGTTTCAATTGAGACAAGACTGCGATATTAAGTGATCCAACAGCGTCACCGATCAAATTCTGTTAGGAATCCAAAAATGCAGTGTTAATGTTACAGGCAAGCCAAAAAAATGCAGAATCTCTTGTCAGAACATAACAAGTATGAAAAAATCAACAATTACAAGATATTGTACTCGTCTATGTCAATTCAAGGCTCCTCAGAATAGTAAAGTGAATTCCACATTGCAGAGCTTTTCAGAAATTGGAACGACATTACGATTATTTTCCATCTTCATCGGAGCAATTTGTAGCATTAATTTAAGTACCATAGATAAAAATCCAGCAAAAAAGGCTACCCGTTAAGGTGAAATGAATGACGAAGACGATATACTGAGGCTAGCTTTATCCCACATCTGGACCAGAGCACTGATTTGAGGACAGTTGCAGTGAAAACCCTTTTCTTGAGTCCGGTTTGAAAGGTAAGTTGCAATGCCTCAAGACAATGCCCCACCCTTACCCTAGTTCATGACAGCAAAGAAAATGACTTTGGTAGAAAAAAAAAATTAACAATAACTGAAGTTGACTATTGCATTATCAAATAAAATATTGAGTTAAGAACGTTATAAACAACAGTAAACAGCTCCACAAAAGAAAAGGACACAAACTCAGTTAATGGTAATAATGATTGTAAGTATCTCAGAATTTTATAATGAGGAAAACACAAAAAGCAAACAAGTTCACAAGCCAGTGCATTCGTTTCGTCTTTTAGGAAATAAATCCAGGAAGGAAAACATTATTTTAGGTCATACAAGAGACAATTACCCTGGAAATCAGGATGATAGACCATGGCAGCGATGACAGAACCAGCTCCCAGGTTGACTGCAAAAGCAAAAGTTAGTAACTCTCAATCTCCTATGGCCACTTTTAACAGTTATTTGCTGAATTCAAAAGACTAAATGATGTCAGTTATACTTATTTCTATAAATTCCAACTTGAAAGGAACTACTTATAAAGAACCAACCAAGGGCACAAGAAGCAGTGACAGTAGAGAAACAAGGAAGAGGCAAATCAAATTCATGGAATTTTCAGTTTCCCAGCAACAGCAAGCTACTTCTCCCATGCAAAGACTCAAGAGAAATCCACCAAAGAGAAGGATCTTTAATGGGACAAGGACAAAGTTGTACATAATCAGACGTTGCATCGTGATGCTGCTATGTTGGAGGGAAAATGAAGATGACTAGTGCCAGTGGGTATAAGTTTTCCATACAACTGGCACCATCATTTCAATATCATCACATGCATACAGCAATTTTGTCAGGTTATACTGTGAAACAAGCTGTAAATAAAATTCTGGGGCAACATAGGGGTAGGGACTAGGGGAAAATACTGTAATTATGTACTGTAATTATGTAGATGTTAAATACTTTATGTAGCATTTTGCTAGTTAGTTCAGTAATTCCAGCAACAACAGAGAAACTTACCTTTTAGGAAACTTACCCTCAGTATTTTTGCAAGCTAAAGCAAAGCAATGCCAACACGCCCCCAAGCCAAAAAAAAGAACACAGTTGTTTCCATTGATTTTATGTACTCATTCTGCAAAAGAGGGATATAATACACCAGAACAGATCTCCACTAATTGACTTCTACTAGCAGCAATTTGTACAATACAGCAAATTGTAGAAGACTTCGCCTAGCGACCACATCTACAGACCCCTGCACATTTTACCAATGGAACACTACCAATACATTCCTTCTCGCCATCATTGGAAGAGTTACTCTTTCAAAGCCAAACAGTGGCTATTTAGAGAGCAAAGAGGCACTTTCATAAATTTGGTTTCTATTGAAAAGGAATGAAATGGAACGAAAGTCGTGATGAAATACTGGAGAATGAAAATCAACACAAGATATCAAGATAAATTCATGCTCGCCAAAAACACAGCCTTGAGGTTTTCCTAATGCTGCAATACCAGATAGTGTTTCTCATCACTGCCAGCTGACATGAATAAAATTTATGTCTTCGTAATCTTGCCCAATTACTAGTATACAAACAACAGACGATGGGAAATGGCCATGGCCATCACAATTCACACCTGTCCACCATTACCACCTACTATTATATGAACTTACCGATACCAACAAAAAATAGACTTCATAATGCAACAAAGACCAACCTCCATCGCATTTGCTATCACTACTATCAGCAAACACTAATGATCAAAGAGATCGGTAAACAATGAAACGATCAACCATTTTTAATTAACCAATAAGCTATGTTCAAAACATCACCACTTACATCAAAGACATAGAAATCTCAAGTATATACAAGAGGAGTTTCAGATAAAACATTAGCAAATATGCGACGAGCTCTCTTATCAGTTGATGCTCACAATTAACTCATTTGATCATCGTACACATTAATATCATTTAATTCAAAACCCAACATCAATCAAAATTAGTAACAACTTAATTACATAATAATTCTCACTAAAAATTATCAACACAATTAAATATATAACAAGAAAAACACAAATTCAATAACAAAAAGGTTATTCATTTCCAATCTCTCTGATCATACAGACATTATCAACATCAAGACTATAATAATCACAATGTAATTGTTCTACAAGTCAACGCAGAAGTCAAACAGGGAGGTCCGAAACGACGCCGTTTTTATGCGAATCATTACTGAGAGTGAGAGGGCGATGATTGGCCTCTTCATTGTCCACGTCATCATCGTCAGGGTCAGTGGTGGTGACGTTGACGCAAGAGAATCGTTCTAATGAGGTGAAAAAAGCGGAGATAACAGACGCGCTCACCCAACTCGCCACGTTGTTCAGGTTTTCCATTGACACTATGCTTCCGTTTTGTGGTACTTCGTCGCTTTGGCTGGGATTTGTGGTGTGATTCTCCATTTTCAGGGAAAGGAATGAAATGAAACCTAGTTGGGATTATGTAAGGGAGGGCTAAAATGGGAAAAAGAGAAAAGTAACGCAATCGGGCTTTGACACTGCTATTGGGACACAAGGTTCATTTGGCCCATCAAATTGTACAAGAAAAATGTTGTCACAGTCCTCGAGTTTTGGCACATTAGCCAACGCAATCCCTAAAATTTAAAATTCACCTTTCATCGTCAGTTAGATGCAAAAATTACATGTATTTAAGCTCTGTTTACTTGCAAAGCTCTCCTTATTTACAGGAATTATTTTTCTGAAAAATAATTTCTTGACTTTGTAACTTACTAACGTTTAGTAACAATAAAAAAATAAATTTATAAAACTATAATTTAAAAATCCATCGGGATAATAATAATGTTATGCTTAGTCTATTTTTTTAAAAAAATATTTTCCTAATTAAAATACAGAATTATATTTTTAAATATTTGATGGTCAAACAATAAAAAATATAATTTTAAAATATAAAATTCAAAAATTTAATTTTCATGAAAAATATTTCTTATGAGATAAACGGAGCCTTAGGAAACTAATATCTAAATATGATGCAGAAAAACAAATTCTGATTGTTATTTGTTATTAAGTCTTATTTTGAAACTAGATCACATTCCTCGAGTTTGTACGGGACTTTTAAGATTGGGTCGCTTTTGATCAATAAAATAATTTCAATGTGAGAACCTCATTATATGATAAAAAAAAAACAGACGAGAATATATAATTGTATTTAGCCAAAGGCCTATACTTGCATTTTCCATGTTCGAAGCACATAAAATAGGAGGATACAAATTCCATTTCTACCAAAACTTAATCTGAAAGTATACGAATTCAATACAGCCAGGAAACCCAAAAGGCTGCGTCCTGTAATTGTGTAAGCCTGAAAGTATACAAGAAGAGACTGGCAAACCTGAAAAACTGTATTGTTACCGTTTACGCTCTGCAGATTGCAGTAATTGTTACGTGCTAAACTGTTCCGGGTTTGAATCGGAAGTAGTTTTTAAGTTCTTTAATGATGTTTAAGATGATGACTGGAGGATCTTCTTGTAATCCTGGAAAGTTCCTTGGAAGGGTGTTACTCTCCCTTCGGACACTACCCATAGCTCTTCCACGCTTCCTGATATAAGATGTTCGTCGTGACTAACCTGCGAAAATTATATACGCGAACGTTAGAGAAAGGTTCGGGTGAATTGGTGGCAATGACGATGAATTATATAAGAGAGGATAAAGGTACCATGAGAATCCCTCCTTGGAACAACACAAGGCCTTGGATTAATGCCTCCACAGCATCCAAATCCTACGTTCGATGTTACATTCATGTCAGAAAAATATCTTCATCAGTTTTGTAACAAATTTTGAATCGTATAAGTGCATTTCCTTCAGCGCGTAGTATTCCATCAACAAGATATAAAACAAATGAATGTTCAACTAAGATCAAACGCATGAATGGAACAGCTGAAAGAATCAAATTTGTGATGCCATATCATCGTTTATTTTGGCAAAAAAAATTATCATTTCAATCTTGTTTCTAACATTATCGGTCGCATTTGAATTAGCGAAACAAGTAAAAAGAAAAAGGCTAAAACAAAGGTAATGAATGACTTACAAGATGATTTGACGGCTCATCAAGCAGTATTAAATGAGGCTTCTTGAAAGTTATTTTGGCAAATGCTACCCTGCTCTTCTGACCACCTAATTTGAGCATACAAAATAAATTTGACAATTTATCCAAGCTCTAAGTTAAACATATATGCTACTGAAATTTTGAGGTTCATTAAAAACATAAATTCTCTCAACTGATGTGAAGACCTTTTAGTTATAATTTTGTTCTCCATTTATGAAGCCTGAACATAAAAAGCTTTACCTGATAAGGTGTACATTGGTTGAAGAGCAAGATTTCCAGTTACACCAAAGGAACCTAAATGACCACGGAGCTTTTGTTCAGGTACCCCCTAACAAAAAGAGAACAAATTAGATAAAAGAAAAGCCAAATAAGAAGGGCATAATATACCATTATGCCCTGGTGAAGGATGTATAATTATCATAAGCTGAAACAGGCAGTTACAGAGACCTCAGCTGCTAATGCAAACAAGCAGCAGAGAATTGGGAGAACATCAAGAAAACTTCAACTCAACGAATTTCTGGCACAGAATTTTTATTTAAAAGACAACTTGCGTTGATTCTAGATTACAAAACAATTGTTTCATTTACACTGTGAAATATATGAAAGCTGTAATAACAACTTCCTCAAAAGAAAATAAGACCTGAAAGAAATTATTTAGACCAAGAAACTCACTGGGAAACAGCGCATCATATACAAAAGAGGATTGGAAGAAAGGTCGAGTCCATCAACATGGTGTTGGCTAAACACAGCAATACGAACCTAGAAGCAAAAAGAACATATCATTAGTCTCATCAGATAATAGTATATCTCAAAAAGCATCCAGCAATGTACAAGTATCCTTGCATCTATCAATTAAAGTAAATAAAAGGAGAATTTAGGATACCTTTGCTGAACGAAAGACAGTACCCGAGCTTGGTTGTAATTCCCCAGCAATTAACTTCAGTATTGTTGACTTCCCAATGCCATTTGCCCCCACCACTTGATAATAAGAAAGAAAAAAAGTGATTATCCTGATATTTACAACTAACATCTTTAAATGATATTTCATGAACCCTTACTATTAGATTTTGGTGAAAAATTGTACTTTGAAGGAAAAAAAATTAACTGTTCTTTTTATACTTACTTGCTATGCGGCTGTCAAGATCTATCCCGAAATTCAAGTTCTTAAACAAAAGTGGGCCTCCAGGATAACCAAATGAAGCATCACTGGATATAAGATTTTAAAACATAAAAAAAACATTAATTAAGCCTTTGGTTTTAATTGAAAAACTTAGTATTCAGAAAAAGGCGAGTGATAATCCCACTTCATTAAACTGAAAATGGAATTTCAAGTAACTTCCAGTCATAAAAAGTTTACTATAACAAAGGAATCGGTGAATTGCAATGTCACTCAATATAAAGGATTTCAACAGATCACTAATCACAATGTGACACTTGAGCCGTGCTAGAAACCTGAAACTTATTATAGGAGGGCCAGGCCTATCATCAGGGGTTGGAAATTCAAACTTGTAGCTGCAAAGAATAAGTCCACGAAAAGAGGAGTTAGAAGTTTTTTTCAGATAGAAATAGACATTAATGATTATTCAGAAAGAAAATGTATACTCTGGGTCATTGACAACTTCATCCACATGGCCCATTCGCTCTAGTGCCTGAAAAATTCAACAGAAAAGACATTTGTGTCAAGTGATAAGAAATCAAACGATTTTTAACATATGATGCAATAAAGATAAACCAAAATCTTGATAATAAGCACCTTAATTCTTGACTGGACGAGAGATGCCCTCTTTGCATTATAACGGAATTTGTCTATAAAGGTCTGCATGATCATAGAATATTTGCATGTCAAACACACTTGAGATTATCTTCAAAATATGAAAAAAGAAAAAGCATATGCCATCCCAGCTACGAGACTCTTCTTCATCACAATCATCAAATCCAGGATTTTTGCACACATATAAGGAGAAAAAACAAAGAGAGGCTGATTTCATCCTCAACAGATAAGAATTCCAGAGACACGAAGTAATGCACACACACATAATGAGAAAAGTGAAGAATATAATTACACTTGATCCGTGATTAAAAAATAAGAAAAGAAAACAATACTGAAGGCATGTTCAGTTTTGATATAAGAACCTGCATATGAGCTCTTGATTTCTCGTTTGCCTCAAATGCTTTTAGTTGGTTTTTAAGCTGCTCTTCCCGGGTCTTCTCAAAAGTATCATAATTACCTTTATAAGTGGTCAGTTTCTGGTTTTGTAAATGAATAATATCTGTGACCACCTGATAAAAATGAAGTTAATGAAGTGATGACAAAGGCCAAAGTGATGGCATATAGTTCGTGTACTTTTTAAGCCTTTACCGTATTCAAGAATTCTCTAGCATGAGATACAACAATAACTGTTTTTGGCCATTTCACCAGGTAACTTTCCAGCCATAGAACAGCATGAAGATCAAGATGGTTCTGCAATGAAATATGGAAAAGTTATGACTCAAATCATAAGAAACAAATGTATGTGCTGGATAAAGAATATAAGATACAACTCACTGTTGGTTCATCAAGTAGTAGCAGATCAGGCTCTATGAACAACGCACGAGCAAGTGCAATTCTCATTCGCCATCCTCCAGAAAATGCTTTGGTTGGCTTCTTCATCATATCTGTGGAAAAGCTGAGACCCTGAAGAGCAAGGAATGTTAGAATTAGGGGTGAGCAAAAAAAACCAAACCGACCACTCTAAACCAAAACCAACCCGAATCAAACCGCTTTTATTGGTTTTTTAGCTGTTTGGTTTGGTCGCGGTTTGGCTTTTTCTCAACCCACCATGTTTGGTTTGGTTTCGGGTTGGTGAATTTTCAACCCGAACCCAAACAGAACCGACCATTATATAAATTCTATGTCAATAATGTCACATTTTATCTTAATTATGTTTATTAACTTTAAATTTTGAATTTTTTATTCAAAAATTTAATATGTATAATGTTATATACAAAATTATAATTTTAGTATATTAAAAAGTAGAGATAACATAAGTAAAAAAACTAATATTATTAGAATTAAAAAATAAAGTGGGTTGAGAAGATTGAATTAAAATTTGCGGTACTCTTCAACCCGCTAACCCGACCAATTCAAACAGCTCGGAGTGATCTGGTTTGGTTTGGTTTGCAATAAATGATTGGTTTGGTTTGGTTTGATTTGTCATTTTCTCAACCCGCCATAATCGGTTTGGTCTGAAAATTGTCTCTCAACCCAAACAGACCATTGCTCACCCCTAGTTAGAATAATGGATCTAACAAGTCAACAGTTTTACAACAAATCAAACTATTTTGAAATGACCCAAGCAAAACGGGAAAACCGTAATGAGCAAGATAATGGCTTGTTTTCATAAGTTAAGCTATTTTCCTTGAAAAGCCAACATCATCCTGGGTTTTTATTATTAACTATCCTTGCTGCAAGACCATTTTACCGTATGGTATCCTCAGTCCTGTATTAACCACAATTTATGTAGCAATTCACTTTTGAGAGTGAAGAAAACTGACCGCAAGAATGGAAGCAGCACGAGCTTCTGCGGAATCTGCATCTATTTCCTCAAGTCTTTTGTAGATCATTTCGAGCCTTTCGGAGATAGCATCTTTGTCCATTGTCCCATTCTGATGACCTTTGCCATTTTCAGTAGCATCCTCAAACTCAAGTTCTCTCTTCATAGCAAGGATCAATATTTTAGTAAATGACAACAAAGACCACACCAGAAGAGCTGAGCAGCACAAGATCTCTGGGAAAAAAAAAATTACCTGCTGCACAAGAAGATGATCTTCTTCTTCTAAAAGTTGTGCTCTCTCAATATCAGTGTTCAAAACACACTGCAAGGCTGATGTATCATCACCAGCCACTTCTTGCTCAACATGCAATATCTGGCAATTCTGAGGAATACCATCAATGGCATGCATTGCCATATACCTCAAAAAAGTCGTCTTTCCCGTACCATTTCTCCCAACAAGTCCTGAGGGAAAATTATAGAGATACAACAAAGCCAAAAATCATGTATTCCAATCCTAATTTTTCTAGAGAAACATAATTCTTCCACTTTTTCTGTGCTTTTGGCGCAAGAATAGAATTACGAAGCAACAAAGGGATCAAACAGATAAAACCTACCATAATGCCTTCCATGGGAGAGTGTGATAACACCATCAACAATTAAATCACGACCACCAACAGAAATGTTAAAATTCTCCATATGAATATCCTTAGCAGATGATCCGCTGCCAATATTATGATTCACGCATACAACAGGCATTCCAGCCCTAACAGCTTCCATTTCCACAAGATGCATTTGATATTGTGCCTACATAAAAACAGCCACATAAAAAAATTACTATGAAGTAAGAACAATACAATGCAAGTGGAAAATCAAATCAAAACTTTCCAACAAAATTCTCTACCTCTCGTTGACGCTCCTCCTTCCTCTTCCTCCGCTCTATTTTCTGACGGTCACGCTCAGACAGCATTGGACCTTCGATTACCTCAGGCTTCTTCTTCGGAACTTCCTCGTCCATTCCATCATTCATCCTGAACGGTGTCAATAAACTTCTAACAGTCGGCTTTGGCTTCACTAATCCATGCTTCCCAAACTTCTCACACAACTTACTACAAACCTGATGTGCAACACAAATTAAATTCAGTTTCAGGGACATTATTGCAGTTTCAATGAGAAAATCTAAGTTCATTTCAGCTCGACAAATTTAACTTCAGTTCTCAATAACATAACAATTCCAATAAGCAAATGTAGCTTCAATTTTAGCCTCACAAATATAACCACATTGCACAGTAACATAACAATTCTAATAATCAATTTCATTTTCACAATAACATAACATTTTTAACACTCCAATCTCGCTTCATACACTAATTTAACCTCAATCAACAAATAAAATTACAAGTGCAATAATCAAATTCAGCTTCAATTTCATCTTCACAAGTCACATATATGAATTCAAACTCACGATAACCTTACAATTCTAATAAGCAAACTCCACTTCCATCACATAATAATATTACAAAATTAATAATAAAGCTATAGCTTAATATATAAAACGTGACTATAACCTGACGACACTCAGCGAAGTCCGAAACACATTCAGCACCGACGAGAAGTTCTCCGATGGCTTCAAAAGCGCCCTCGCCGTCATCGCCGAAATCGAAATCTTCATCGGCGAGAACATTGATGATGTAATCAACGATTGGCTCGTCCACGTCATTGATTCGTCGTCCTAACACTTCGTGAACTACGGAACTTGCTACGTCAACCATTACTATAGAGAGATGTTGCTGTTCGCCGAAATCTGCTTGTTTGTCAAGTGTGTGATAGTGTGGTTTTGGAAATGAAGAATGGTCCGACGCAGTTTTGACTGTAGAGATAGAAGGGTTTAATAATTTTGCATAGTTATGTATATAGTCCTTTTTAGAAAATTATTACACCAATTCATCCTAGTTTTAGAAATGAACCGAAATAACTCATGAAAATAAATTTTACTTGTTAAATTTAATAAATAAGAAAAAATATGAATAAAAAAATATTTTTTGATTTTATATAATAAATTATTTTTTAAAAATTATTATTATTTTTTGTTGATTCTTGAATTATTTTTATTTAATATATTTTTATTAGCCCTAAATATTAAAAGAGTCAACGCCACGCGTCAAATCGAATAAAACGTGTCAAACAAACCCAAACCCGTCCAACAATCCTGAACCTTCAAACCCGTAAAAACCAAATCAAACCACCCGAAAATTCCCACGCAATTTCCCAAACTACCCCTCCTATATAAATTCCAAAATCCCTCCAAAATCATCGTAGTCACAGAAGCTGAATCCAGTTCCAGTTCACAAAAATGAGACTCTTGAAGATATCAACATGTAATCTGAACCAGTGGGCTATGGATTTCGACACTAATTTACACAACATTAAGCAGTCCATTTCTCAATCTAAGCAAAACGGCGCAGTTATTCGTCTCGGTCCTGAGCTTGAAATCACTGGCTACGGTTGTGAAGATCACTTCCTTGAGCTTGATACTGTTAATCACGCGTTAGTTACTCTGCTAATTCTTTTTTTTTATTTTCATTTTTTATTGTAATTATATTTGTTTTGTCCGAGTTTTCTTGTCTGAAATGGACACTGTAAAGCTAGTTTTACTCGTAGAATCGTAGTTAAAGGTTTTCTTGTGTTAAATGGGTACAGCTTAAGAAATAATGGATTTCTGGAAAAAAAAAATTTTTTTGAATGATCTTATAGGTTTCTTCTATGAAAGTCTTCCCCTTTTAGTTAAAGTTAGAGCATTTCCCAAGGAAAGAAAATTGAATTTTTTTTGAATGATTTTATTGAATCGGTATGGATGAGTGTATAGCTTTCATTTGCTTAAGTCTTCAGCAAATGCGTTTGTTCAAAGTTCAATGCATTTTGCTTACGAAACCCTTCCTGTCAGTTTATTAGTAAAAGATGTTTCTTTTATTACAGTCTTTACCACATATGTTAAAAATAGTTGAATCTGTTTGTTTGAATGATATTATAGATGGGATTGTTTGAAGGATTTATTGCTTGGAGATTGGACGGACGGGATTTTATGCAGTATTGGCATGCCAGTGATCTACGGCTCGGAACGTTACAATTGTCAAGTTCTTTGTATGAACCGGAGGGTTATAATGATTAGACCGAAATTATGGCTTGCTAATGATGGGAATTACCGGGAGCTAAGGTGGTTCACTGCTTGGAAACAGAAAGACCGGCTCATTGACTTTCTTTTGCCAAATGATGTTGCTGAAGCTATTGGCCAGAAAACAGTGCCGTTTGGTTATGGATTCATTCAGTTCCTTGACACGTAAGGAAATAATTGATACTTTGTTTGTTTTGGACTGAGGCTGTTACATGTCTAACTTTTAAAATTTATGGTTCACACGCCTTTGATTATTTTCTTTTTCATGTGTAAATTGTTTAGATTGAAAAATTGGCTTGCTTTTATTGAGTAGTTGGAATGTGTTGTCCTCATGGCTCAAATAGTTGCTCTTATAATGTATACTTGTTCGGATTGAATTAATTGTGTGATTTTTATACTTGTTCAGATTGAATTAATTGTGTGGTTTTTGAAGTGTTTAAAAACTGTTGGAATGTATTGTCCTCTTGGCTTTGATAATTGATAATTTGATAGAGCTGTTGCTGCGGAAGTTTGTGAGGAGTTGTTTGTTCCAATACCGCCACATGCAGAGCTGGCATTGAATGGAGTGGAAGTGTTTATGAATGCTAGTGGGAGTCATCATCAATTGAGGAAGCTTGATCTTCGAATGCGTGCATTTATTGGTGCTACCCATACACGTGGTGGAGTTTATACGTATAGTAATCATCAGGGATGTGATGGGGGTCGGCTTTATTACGGTAAATTCTGGCTTTTAGCAGGGATGTTGTTGTATTGTGAAGGGTTATTTGTGAAAGCAATGTTGTCATTGATGCATAATTTATGTGATGTAGATGGATGCTCTTGCGTTGTTGTGAATGGGGAAGTGGTTGCTCAAGGCTCACAGTTTTCTTTGAAGGATGTTGAGGTTGTGGTTGCTCAAGTGGATTTGGATGCGGTATGTTGATGCCTCAAACATGAAAATTGAGGCTCATTGTATAATTCAATTTAACGGCATTTGATAAGTTATGAGTGCTACATATCGGTATATTGGTGAAAAGCACAGAACTTCAGCAAATTTGGTTGGTGGCTTGATGGCAGGTTGCTAGTCTGAGAGGATCCATTAGTAGTTTCCAGGAGCAATCAAGTGGGAAGCAAACAGTTTCTTCAGTAGTGGCACCATACAACCTTTGTCAGCCATTTAATTTGCAGATGTCCCTTTCTAGCCCCATGAAGGTTTGTTTTTGTCGCAGTGTCATTGCTATATGACAATTTATTTCACCCAAAATTTACGTCAGAATATATATTCAACAGATTCTATAAATAAAAGAAGTTTGCATTTGATGCAGAATTACGCTCAATGAATTAATTCTATTGAATTGCCAGCTTAACTTGTTTCAGCAATACAGTTTTATAGTTATTAGTAATGTATCTAGTAAAAACATCAGTGGCACCTGCTTGGGTCTAATTGTCTAAACACAAAGCGCTAACTCATTATTTTGAAATTAAGTATTCTTTATAACTTTGTAGATTGTTTATCACACTCCTGAGGAAGAAATAGCCTTTGGACCTGGGTGCTGGCTTTGGGACTATCTGAGGAGGAGTGGGGCTTCTGGGTTTCTACTTCCTCTTTCTGGTGGGGCAGATAGCTCCTCTGTTGCTGCAATAGTTGGTTACATGTGCCAGCTTGTTGTAAAAGGTTGGTTTTGTAAGCTTAATGCTTTTTCGTTGTTTTGCCATAAGTTAGGTTGTTATCTTTATTCTCAACCCATAATTGAACAAACATGGGGTTTCTTTGATTAACTTTCAAAGAAGGTACATTTGATGATGGGAGTTTTGGGAAATGCTTATGTGCTCATGCCTGGTTGTGGACATGCAATTTTACTAATTTCAGCTACTGTCTAATTTTGAGAAAGAAATATAAGTTACTTCTTCTGATATATCAAAAAATTTATGACCAAGAGATGAGATGCTAGCCAGATTTTTCTCTATATTGTCAATGCTGGGAGAGTAAATGGAATGCTATTTTAGCTGTCCGAATTTACATTCATATTGACTTAGACTGTGAATGCTTAGTGATAAACAGGAAGAACTTAAAAATGTAAGTATGAAATTATGCTTATGATCTTAACGAATAAGTTATTCGGAAAGATGTTGCAGTAACATCTGCTTAGCATCTGTTACCGTTACTTGGTTTATCTTGGACCAAATGCTGAAGAAGCTATTTCTGATTTCATGAGATAAAAACACATGTTTCTATGATCATCCGAATCTCTTTCATGTTAGTTTTTGATGTTACAGAGATTGCAAATGGGGATGAACAAGTCAAGGCTGATGCCATACGCATTGGACATTATACAGATGGTCAATATCCGACTGATCCTAAAGAGTTTGCAAAACGTGTATTTTACACTGTTTTTATGGGATCTGAAAACAGGTTGGTACCTTCTTTTTATTCTTTTGTAGTTTTGACTTTTGTCACTGCCCATACCATAGATATTGTTCCTAATAAAGAAATTTTCCTTACAGATTAGAAGATCTTGGTTTAATACAATGACCTTTTGGTATAGTTATATTAATGATGAAATTTCGTGGAGAATATTTGTATAAAATGCAAATCGAGAGCTTTGTAGCTTGTTGGTTGGAGCTCAAATCCAATCAGTTAGCAATTGAATTGAAAATTTTGGATTAAGAGAATTGGTTGAATAGCTGTGGCTGTAGGATTGCAAGAAATGGAATAGCAGTTCCTCTGAACTTGGCAAAAATTTGCATGCGAGTTTTTTCCTGAGGTTTTTCGAAAAGATCCATGTAGTTTTTTCTATTGGAATTGTGAATTGTGATCTCTTGGAAGATTCTGAAAGTTTTTAGCAGCTAGTTTGTGCAGCCTTTATTATAGTTTCTACTGGGGCTGGAGGCCTATGAAGGTTTTTACATTCAGATCATTTTACTGTGAAATTGATACATTGAAGTAATAGGGTAATCTTTGCAGTTCAGAAGCCACAAGAAAGCGGGCAAAGGTCCTTGCAGATGAGATAGGCGCATGGCATCTTGATGTTAGTATTGATGGTGTTGTCTCTGCACTACTGTCCTTGTTTCAAACACTTACTGGCAAGAGACCCCGTTATAAGGTAATGGTGTTTTGTAAATTCAGTCCCACAGTTCACACAATAGAAACCTTGCTTATTCCCTCTCAGATATATTTTTCTTGTTTTAGATGAATTCTTGGATTGCTTGATACAAAATAACAGATGAAGTTATCTTCATTATGCATCTACTATTTAACTCAACTATAATAAATTCTATTGGTTTGTCTTTTGATAGATTCTTATTATGTTAACTAATATTATTAGCATTAGAATTAGTCACTAGGGATTTTTTTTAGAATATTTGGTTACATATGGAGACTATGTAAGGAGTGGAAGTGGTACTGGAGGGGATAGCTTGGAATTGAATTAGTTTCTGGTTTCTGCTTTTGGGCTTGGGAGAGTGGTTGACTCTATAATCTCTACATGGGGGAGGGATAGACTCTCGAAATCCTATTGGGTTCGGATAGACTCTCAAAATCCTATTGGGTTATCTTTTCCTATGTGTCCATTATTTATCATCTTCTTGTTAGTTCTTTCTTCTTTCTATAAAAACCCGATGTTTGTTTCAGTATTTGTATTCCTTCTTATGTTTGATCATTCTCCGGGTTCCATTAGTATTCTATCGTCTTTATATAATCACTGCAAATAGAGGTTTTGGCATTTTTCATATTAACGATGTACTTGATTTTTAGCTGGTATTCTGTAAACTTACACAATTTCAAAGTTTTGGTGGTTCTATAATTTGGTTTTCTTTTCACAGGTAGATGGCGGATCAAACATAGAGAACTTGGGGTTACAGAACATTCAGGCTCGAATTCGAATGGTACTAGCATTCATGTTAGCCTCACTGTTGCCCTGGGTTCATAGCAAACCGGGGTTTTATCTTGTACTAGGCAGCTCAAATGTGGACGAAGGATTGCGTGGTTACCTAACAAAGGTACCAAACAGAACTGTGAAATTTACCATTATAATTGTAGCATTTTTCTTTAGTTATAGATGTTTTTAACTACCCAACTTTGCTTTTGCTGCATGATCTGGTTTCTTAATGGTTATGAAGTTATTGGTATCTGTTTTAGATTATCTGATACTTCAACTTGCTTGAAGCAAACTAATTATGGCCTTCATTAATGTTTGGCTAATCATTTCTCCTTCTCTATGGCAGTATGATTGTAGCTCAGCAGATATAAATCCAATTGGAAGCATTAGTAAGCAGGATCTGCGATCATTTTTACGATGGGCTGCCACACATCTTGGTTACTCATCCTTGGCAGAGGTTGAAGCTGCTCCACCAACTGCTGAACTGGAACCTATTCGCTCCAACTACAGCCAGGTATTCCTCCATGATCGAGTAATTTTCGTGATATGCTTCTTCTCTACTTGCAAGGAAAGACCTGCTTTATCTGCCGTAATTTCTCTGTGCCAATGTACACTAGAACTTGTTAAAACATTGCAGCTTCCTGCCCGTAATGTTTTTTGGTAGCGTAAACTTTTGACTCCTCACATGCTTGATGCTAGATATGTGTGCCTTGATGTGCTCATAACATCTATAAGAATAAATATTTTAGTTCTCTATGATTGTGTTTTTCCATGAAACAGCTTGATGAAGTAGACATGGGAATGACGTACGAGGAACTCTCGGTTTACGGAAGGTTGAGAAAAATTTTCCGCTGCGGTCCAGTCTCCATGTTCAAGGTTCGTCTTCAGATCAAATTTATTTCAACTCAACTGATTGCTTTATAATGTCTTCAATTCAAATTCATTTCAGCATTCAAATCTTGACTGTTAAATTTATGATATATGTTACAGAATCTTTGTTACAAATGGGGTTCAAGATTAACTCCATCAGAAGTAGCTGACAAAGTGAAACACTTCTTCAAGTACTATTCCATTAATCGACACAAGATGACCGTCTTAACGCCTTCTTATCACGCCGAGGTACCGTCAGGACTAGAACGTTAACATTCTCTCCTAAGCTTATCATATAATTTCGCCATCTGACAACTTAAGATTATACAAATTGTTGCAGAGTTATTCACCGGAGGACAATAGATTCGACCTGCGTCAGTTTCTGTACAATGTGCGATGGCCGTACCAGTTCCGGAAGATTGATGAGCTTGTTAAAGAGTTGAACGGCGACACAGTTGCCTTCAAGGAATCAACCTATCCCGACAAGTCCGATGCGTCAGGAGTCGGAATGGGAGTCGTGGCGGCACGCTCAGGAGACCCGAAAGCCGGTCTTTAGGAGAATCGACGTCCGTGGCCATAGAAGCTCTGAATCTTAGATAATTTAAATGGAAATAAATGTGTAGCAGTACCATAATTCATATTCTGCAAGTGTGCATCCGATTATTCTTTTGTGAAACGTTGCCTAACAAGAATTGCTCCATTTGAGATATTGTAAATTCATTTATTTAATAAAATGAAAATCTTCACCAATGGGCAGAGCTTAAAGTCAACTTGTAATGACTCATTCTTTTAATAATTAGGGTAAAATATTTTGTTATTTCTTGTGTTATATATATATGTTGTCTGGTTTTTGTGTGTTTTTAAATAATTAAAGTGGTTTTTGAATCTTTTATAAATTAATTTAAGCTAAAATTTTTGTTAATTTTGTTGATATGATATTCATTACTTAAAAATTTTAGAGATTGTAAAAAAACTTGAATTAGTAAGGATCTGATTCAACTCGATCCGAATGGAATTAGGTTTTCATTGTTTGTAAGGAACATGCTCGGGTGGGAATGAGTTTTCAACGGCATGGAGGTAAGATTAATTTTACATCAATAGATTATGAGACAAAAATAGAACAAGAAAAAAAATATTATATTTAAAGGATAAAAAAAATGACAATTCGACCGTAATCCACTCATTCTTATCTGACAATGCCATTTACGTATACTGATGGTAAATCTTAGAACATTCACTATGTAGGGTTTACACGAACAAGTTGATGATGATAAACTGGCTCATCAACCACTTTATCTCTATAAACCACTTAATATGGGCTCCACAAAAAAATATGGAGCTCACTTAAGTGAATTTTAAGTGTATAAAATTTTTTATTGTTAAATAAATTATAATAGATCTCACAATAAACTTTAATAAGAAGTTTATGAGTGTAAACACAATAAACTTTAATAAAAAGTTTATGAGTGTAAAGAAAGAGTTTATATATGAAAAATGTATAGAGTGCGCATTTTCATAAACTTTTCAAGATGTTTGTTTAAGAGTAAAGATGCTCTTATCAAGTTACTTCTGGAAAAATGGTAAAAATCCGAGAACTCGATTGCCCGAGGAAATTAGGCAACAAAAAAAAAGAGGAAGAAAACTGATAAAAAAAAGTATTTAACATAAGAAGAAGAGTACAAAATTAGTAGGAACATAAAAGATTGTGAATCTGTAGAGTTTATCTTAACTTCAAAAAAGTATTAGAAGTAAAGGGGGAGATCTGTTTTCCCCTTCTCCCACCACAAAAAAAATTACAGGTTCTCTTTTAAGCCGCCTCCTCTAATCCTCGCTCCTTGCTCCGCCGTAAATGGAAGCAATGCTTGCTTACAGTTCGTCATGTGAATCGTCTTCTTCTTCGCCTGATGCGCCGCCCGGGGCTCCTCCGGATCTCTGATACACGGCTGTGATAATTGGGTTGCAGACAGCTTCGACTTCCTTGAGCTTTTCGTCGTAATCCTCCTTCTCGGCGGTCTGGTTGTCGTCCAGCCACTCGAGGGCCTCCTTTGTGGCGGTTTCAATCTTCTCCTTCTCGTCAGCCTCGAGCTTGTCAGCGAGCTTGTCCTTGTCGTTGATCTGGTTCTTCATGTTGTAGACATAAGTTTCCAAGCTGTTACGAGCGTCGATTCGCTCCTTTACCTTCTTGTCTTCCTCGGCAAACTCTTCTGCCTCGCGGACCATGCGCTCGATTTCCTCTTGGCTGAGACGACCCTTGTCGTTGGTGATGGTAATCTTCTCGGATTTACCAGTTCCCTTGTCTTCGGCCTTGACATTCAGGATACCGTTGGCATCAACTTCAAATGTGACCTCAATTTGTGGAGTTCCTCTGTTCAACAGAATAATCAAATACGTTTAAGACGAATCAGAAGCAAAACATTAAGAGAAATTAACAAGTGAGCAGCAGACCTTGGTGCTGGAGGAACGCCAGTCAAATCGAACTTGCCAAGAAGGCGGCAGTCCTTTGTGAGACTCCTTTCACCTTCAAAGACCTGAAATGAGAGCAGAATAGTGTCAACACTTGAACATTTTCTGTGATCAATGCAAGTGGCGCTTAAACCAGTATATGCAGTACCTGAATCGAGACGGTGGTCTGCTGGTCCTGGTAAGTGGTGAAAACTTGAGATTTCTTGGTTGGGATGACAGTGTTTCTAGGAATTAACTTAGTCATCACTCCACCGACGGTTTCAATACCCAAGGTAAGAGGAGCGACGTCAAGAAGAAGGATATCTGCAAAAGACGTAGAACAAGGCACATTGTCAAATTCAAAAGACAGGAAATCAAATGTTGAAGTTTTCCAGAAAAAGTAGAAATGTACCTTTGGTTTCATCACCGCCCTCTCCACTCAAGATGCCTCCTTGTACAGCAGCGCCATAAGCGACGGCCTCATCAGGGTTCACACCCTTGTTGGGCTCTTTGCCATCAAAATAGTCCTTTAAGAGCTGTTGAACCTTTGGAATTCTAGTACTACCTCCAACAAGAACAATCTCGTCAATCTGGTTCTTCTCCAATCCAGCATCTTCCATAGCCTTCTTCACAGGTCCCATGGTTTTTCTGAACAAATCATTGTTCAACTCTTCGAAGCGAGCCCTGGTGAGTGGTTCAGAGAAGTCAACACCATCAAAGAGAGACTCAATTTCCACACGGACTTGATGTTGGCTACTGAGAGCTCTCTTGGCACGTTCCGCTTCCCTCCTGAGTTTCCCAAGAGCTCTGTTGTCCTTGCTGATGTCCTTTCCGTGCTTCTTCTTGATCAACTTAATGAAGTATTCCATGATCCTCTGATCAAAGTCCTCACCTGTAATAAATACAAGCCACAATCGCATTGTCAAATTAATGTCCAGAAACACCAGGAGATATAACTCTAAAGCATATCAAATCCAACAATTTCGAGAGAAAAAAATGGTGACTAGGAAAGACAAAGCTAATTCTCACCTCCCAAATGAGTGTCTCCATTAGTGGAGAGAACCTCAAAAACACCATTGTCAATGGTCAAGATACTGACATCAAAAGTACCACCACCAAGATCGAAGACAAGGATGTTCTTCTCACCACCCTTCTTATCCAAACCATAAGCGATAGCAGCAGCAGTTGGCTCATTAATGATCCTAGCCACGTTAAGCCCGGCAATAACACCAGCATCCTTAGTGGCCTGCCTCTGGGCATCATTGAAATAAGCTGCAAAACAAAACCGAACACAAAATTAGAAATCAACCAACAAATAAATTACCAAACTATCCTCCCAAAAAAGCAACAAACCAGGCAACAACCCACTTACCAGGAACAGTGACCACAGCATCCTTGATCTTCTTCCCAAGGAATGCCTCAGCGGTTTCCTTCATTTTTGTCAATATCATAGCACTAATCTCCTCGGGACTAAAAACCTTAGTCTCACCATCTTTAATCTTAACTTGAATATAAGGCTTTCCATCTTTGTTCACAATCTTATATGGAACAAGCTTCATGTCCCTTTGAACCTCCTTATCCTCAAACCTGCACCAAACCAAACAGTGAGTAAGCACATATCTGAAAAAGCCACAATAAAAACTTCACATCAAAAATTGATGGCTCATTACTTTCTCCCAATAAGTCTCTTAACATCGAAGATGGTTCTTTCAGGGTTAACAGCCGCTTGATTCTTTGCAGCCTCACCGATCAACCTCTCGGAATCGGTAAAAGCCACCCATGAGGGAGTAATACGGTTTCCTTGGTCATTCGCTATGATTTCAACATGACCATTCTTGTAAACACCAACACAAGAATAAGTAGTACCAAGATCTATTCCAATCACTGTTCCGAGCTTAGTTGCTTCCTCCTTGGCAATAGAAATTGCAAACAGGCAACCTGTGAATACACCACAACAATCTCATTTCGTCAACAACTTGCATTTCACATAAATTTTTAACATTACAACACTAAAATTCTTTAAACAGTGAAAGACCAATGACGTCATTCACAAAAGAAAAATTCATTTAACACTTTGTGCTCATCAATCATCATCACTCTAAAATTACAAAACAAAATCTTGACGTCATTAAATCAAAAATAACATCAATTTTACACAAACTTTAATTATCACTGAATTAAAATCTACAAAAGAAAAGACTAATTAGGAATGTCAGTAACTGAACAACACTCATTTCACGCAAATTATCAATATTATTACACAAACAAATCTACAGTAAAACAACTGATTAATGACGTCATAACTATACTTAACAGCTAAATTTCACACGAATCTCCATCAATATTGCACATAAAACACTAATCAATGACGTCACTATTCAAAACTAAACTAAAAGAACATTTACACGAGCAAAAATTCAACACTGCATAACTAACAATCACAATGACAAACAAATCAAACCAAAATGTAATAACCAAACGACAGATCTAAAATCACAAAACGACATCGTATAAACAAAACCAGATCTAGAAAATGGAGATGCAAACTCACCGAACAAAACGATCGCGAGCACAACAAAGCCGCGCGCTCTAACAGAGCTAGCCATCGCGTGAAACGCAGCCCTAATATATCTTACAAAACGAAGTCGTTTTTCAACAAACTACGGTAGGAGTGTGTGCTTTGTGATTGTTTTTGTTAGTTAGATTTGTTTGCATCGCTGGAGGGACAGAGTTGAGAGGCCCTTTTAAAGAGTCTGTGAAATAAAGTGTTTTTCGGAGACCATGTCATAAGCGATGACGTGGACCAATGGGAGAGCGAGGGAAGAATGTTTAGCCAATCAGATTTGTTCTTGCGTTGGGGTGATCGTGTCTGTTTGATATTGGTTCTTGTCACGTGGCTTTGACTCCGGTTTGTCCGGTCGTTTACGTTTGTGGGCACAATTCAAATTGGGCTGAATCGAAATTGGTAGGCCCAGACGGATTTGTGGCCCAATTAATATAATTCAATTATAAGATGAATGACATTATACACCCTTCCAAATATTCTTTCCCAAATATGCCCTTACCAAATTTTTTTTTTTAAATCAACTTACCAAAAAACATGAATTTATTAATTTTGTTATAAACATTGATTAATCAGAAAGACAGGGAGTCAAAATTCATGTTGATTAAACATTGATCAATCGGAAGTTCAAATGTGTTCTGAATTGGTCCAACAAAAAGAAAGAGTCAAGAGTAGGTGTCAAAGGGTGGCAATTTTTACTTCAATAACAAGATTAATGTTTACACAATTAAATACGACCCGAATGACACAATTTCAATTTTTGTAATGGTATATGATAAAAAAATAAATGACTTGTCAACCTGAATTTTCACCCCTTTGAAATATGTTCGGCGCTCATTTCCCAAAAAAAAATTTACTGGAGAACATTGATAGAAGATGCAAGCATACAATAATATTATCCACAAACGCTTGTGTTAAAAGCTCTACACATCTCAAACAGATAATCTTCGTGATTCTTTAGAACTTTGAATCAAATATACACTTATCAGAAAAGACATGAGACAATAACATTGCAACAATAATAGCATAATTCTGGAGAATAATTACAGCAAAACAAAGCTTTAGAAACACAAAACAAAGAGGAGACAAGTTCTTACAAGTCATCCAGTGTAATAGAAGCCATAGGTTCATTGCAGCAGCCACTTTCTGGGATCAGGACTGATAATAGTCTGAAGAACTGCTGAATACCGATGCGCAGTGATTACTGTTTGTAAAAGCTTCCGCCTCCTTCAACAGAAACCAAGCTTTCAACAGAAACCAAGCTTTTCTTGTACTCAATGACGTCTGCATCACCTTTAAAATTAAGAATCTTATACACTTGTTTCTTTGGATCATATGAAATCATATGGTCATTTTCACTGCAATGCATTATAACATTTCCATTCTCAAGAAAGAAGCATCGATTTCGCAGAATGTATCCGTACATCGGATGCGGAGGAATGTTATAAAGCTTAGACCATGATTTTGAATCTCCATACTTTTCCATGAACCATACTTGGGTTTCCCCTTCATCATTGCAAAGGTGAACAAGCAGAGATTTTCCTAAACTTTTTAGAGAGACAAGACCAACAAGATTAAGATCAATAGGCACACCTATTTCGATAATCTTCTCATCAGTAAGATCAATTGAAACTATAAATCTGTTAGACCAACCCCTTGCCGCTAGCCAATGCAACCTACCATTTACATGTGCGCCACGAACGTGGAAAGCTGTAAAGTACTCGACTTTGAAAGATCTCCATTTATCACTCCTCAGTGAATATATGTATACTCTTTTTGCATCCTCAAAAGAGCTCATCATTACTACTTTGTAATCATTAATCTTTGGATCAAATCCAAATCCTATAGCAGTGATAACATGATGCATACTCTCAGGACACTCAGGACGGAGTCTCGATTCTCTGGTGGCTGGATTCCACAGCAATACAGAACTCTTCAAGTTGCGACGACAGATTTTCTGTACGCACACTAATCCATCAACAGATGCAACAATTTCATAACAAAAGGAACGCTCGGTCTCGAAAGGAAACTCAGGCAACTCTTCAAAAGTTTCATCACTCAAGTAATAACCAACTCTCAGAGGGCGAGGTTTATAAAACCAATCATCTTTCCGATTACAATAAATAGACCCTTCAGCCGACCATTTCAAGTGAGCTGTAATAAAGCTTGAATCCCCAAATAACTCACACCAATTCTTACAAACACATTTGAAGCGTATAACAGACTTAACCGGTAATCTCGACAGAATGTCGAACACAATTTCATCTGAAAATACACTTGGCCGTGACTTTTTCAACAGTTTCTCCCACTGAGGATCAACTCGATCCATTCTAAAACTTAGCTTCGGAATTCCTTACATCCAAAATGCTACTTAAAACCATTCATTTCTATTCTAGCAAACTTCAAATCTAACATCCAGAAAAAATAAACCAATACTTGTAAGTTAAAGTTGTAGCAACTTCACCTGAATAATGGAAGATCGAAAGATCAAATCCGCGAAGCTCGACTCAAGACTCTACTTTATGATGAAGTGAGGATGAAACGAGTAGTGTAAAGAGCTCAATCTAGTTCGGTTGTTCACTAATGAAAAGTCAAGCTTGCGGAGTTACTGTTAAGTTCCCAAAATTTATGGCATTCGTCTTTTGATCCATTCAGAATAATATTTATTTCATTTTGGTCCTACAAATATTTTGTTTTTGATAAACCTCTTTATTTTTCTTCAGGATAAAGTTTAATTTCAGACCAAAATTTTTGTTCGAAGTACAGTATTAGGTCTAATTTTTTATTTTGATCTAATTTAGTGTTTAATGTTTACATGGTATCTCAATTAATGTATTGATTAGTACATTAATAAATAGAAATTTACTATTAGTAAGGGTATATACTAATATTACATTGAAATGTTAAATTTTAATTTTTTACATTTTTATTTCAAAAAAACATCATTTTACTATAATAATTAAAATTAAATTATCCAAAAACTATAAAAAAAACCTAAATTTTTTATCCAAACTCTTTTTTTGTCACACTCATAAAGATGATTTTGTTTGGATAACATTTGCTCAAATGACTTCACTTTATTATAAATAATCAATTCTACTAATAAAGGTGAGATTCCATTCATGTGTTATTAACCAAATAACTTAAATTTTATCCCATTTTTCTTCTGTAGACATGCTTTTAAGTCTCAACCACCGAACACGTAGATCAACTGGTGTGGATTGTTCTAGCTTAATCAGAGATTTTGAGTTCGAATCCTGAGCACGCAGCTGCGTTAAACTCGGTTGAGAGAATTTTTTCATATTTGCACTTCTGTTCAACTTGAATGAAAATTAATTTGAAGTGCTTAGAATACTTCGTGTTTTAGACAAACAAATTCCCTAAAATCTCAAGTCTCAACCTCTTTGTTGCAGGAATGGAAGGAGAGCCTAGCATTGACTTATATCCACTTGACTAGAGGTGCAATTTCATAATCGAACCCGGCGGGCCGGCCCAGAACCGGCCTGGCTGGACCCGCGTCAACTGGCCTTGCCCGGCCCATAACAGGGCCGACCCTGGAGCCGGGCGGGCCGGTTACGGTTCAGCCTATGGCTGAACCGTGACCCGGCGGTTAACCGCAGGGTTAACCGCCGATTAACCCGCCGGGTCGACTCGGCGGGTCCAGCCGTTGGACCCGTCGGGTCGACCGTTGGACCCGGCGGGTTCCAACGGCTATATCATTTTTTTTTATTTTTACACAATCTATAAATACCCTCATAACTTCAACCATAATTTATCTCTCTCTCTTACTCTCTCTTGCCATATTTGCTATTAAAATCTCTCAAAAATATCCACAATCTCCGATACGCTTATTTCGTATATTTTTTTCGTATATTTTTTTTCAAAAATGTCGAACGAGCAAAACGAAAATATCTTCGAGGGCAGCGATTTCGAGCAAAATTTTTCTCTCACC
>CANYCX010185290.1:0-17104 GCA_948193385.1 Breynia disticha f. nivosa | reverse complement strand
TCACACTTATTCCACAACTTCTTGTGGAGTTGAGTCTATCTCCTCACTATCCTTTACTGGAATCTGTATATCTACATCCTCTTGTATAACCTCGAGTTGTACACTACTCCCACTATTTCTATTAAAAATGAGTTCTTTCTGTAGAAACACATCAGTTCAAGCAACAAACAGTTTGTTCTCGCTAGGATTGTAGATATAGTATCCCTTAGTTTCTTTAGCATGCCCCAAAAATAAGTATTTTTCTGTCTTAGATGAAAGCTCATCAATGCTAACCTTTTAACATCTGCTTTGCATCCCCAGATTTTAAGAAAAGACAAGTTGGGTTTTTACCCAGTCCATATCTCTTATAGTGTCTTTTCAGTTACTTTAGTAGGAGGCTTGTTCAGCAAAAAAGCAATGGTCTCTAGGGCATAACTCCAAAATGATATTGGGAGACCAGTTTGACTCATCATCGACCTAACCATGTCAAATAGGGTTCAATTCCTCTTTTTGGATACATCATTCCACTGAAGTGTTTTAAAGGTGTGAGTTATGGTATTATACCACAATCTCAAGATATTGGTCAAACTCTAGGCTTATATATCCGCCACCTTAATCCAATTGATTGGCTTTAATATGTCATCCTAACTGGTTTTTTGCTTCATTTTTTAAATCCTTAAACCTCTCAAAGGTTTCTAGTTTATGTCTCATTAAATAGATATAGCCATACTAGCTATAATCATCAATGCATGTGATTAACTATAAGCACCTTTAGCTTGTGTATTTAAATGTCCACACACGTCTGAGTGTATTAGATCCAATAATCCACTAGTTCTCTCTCCTTTCTTATTGAAAGGATTCTTAGTCATTTTCTCGCAATACACGATTTTCACGTGTCTATTGATTTCCATTCAAAAGACCCAAGAACTCCATCTTTATGAAGTCTTTATAAGAATTTCTCACTTGCATATCCTAAATGATAATGCCAAAAGTAAGAAGGATTCATTTCATTGGACTTAACCTTCTTTGTTTCTACATTGTTTATGGGCTCATGACTTGATAAGTCTAGGGCATGCAAACTATTATTAAAGAATCCACTTCCATAATGCACGTTACCTTGATGGATACTCACATTGTTATTCTCAATAACAAAATTAAAACTATCAGTGTCTAAGGCTAAAACTAAAATAATGTTCCTATTCATTGCAGATACATAAAAATAATCCTTTAACTTTATCTCTAGCTCTAAAGGCATATATAAAGTATAGTCTCTACTCTCTATGGTAGTAACTCTTCCTCTGTTTCTGACTATGAGATCAACCTCGCCCTTTAAAAACACTTTCTTGTTATGTAATCCTTTCATATTGCAATAAATGTGAGACCCACATAAAATATCCAATTCCCACGATGTAGAAATAGAGAGATTTATTTTAATAATATGAATCTCTGAAGAAGATGTTCTTATAATATCCTTCTTCCCTCCCAAAAATGTCGAACAATTTCTCTTCCAATGCCCTCTTTCTTATCAATGGTAGCAAATGTCCAAAGGAACGGGCTAAAAAACCATCATAGGCTTTTGTTGGGGTAAGACCCCAACATGGGCTTATGAACTTTCTTGGTTTTTCTTACTTTTCCCTTCCATGAAGTGGATTGGAAAACCTCTTGAAGCTTTTGTTGAGGTAGCACCTCCTACTTATGTTTTGGATTTGTGTCAGTCTTTCCTTGCCTACCCTTTATTCTATCCTTTTCAAGGATTGAGCGCAGGAACAAATTTGAGTTATTCGAATTTGAATTCGTGTTTTACAAAGAAAAATATCAAGGTCAGTTATGAGGTCTTTAACGAAAGAAATCCCACTTAACAACGAATTAATGTCCCATCAAATAATTTGATTGTTAGTGATTTATTCATAGGATCGAGATCCACTTTTTGCTTCCTCAAAGACTAGGCTACTTACGTAGGAATACATCCAATCATATTCTCTAGAATGATTTTTAGTTTCTAGTGGGACTAGAACTTTCATGTTGGAGTTATTCACATTAATTGCCTAGGGCCAATGCGCCGTTACAGGCCCATATTAAGTCCAAACTAAAAATTAACCTGCTAACCATGACACTAATCTACCCCCACTCTCATAAGGCGACATATAAAAGCATCGATTTTAGCCCCACCTCATAAAGAGAATATAATATGCTCAACTTTGGCTTGATCCACAATTCAATGTTCGATGTCTTTACAGATTGTCAATTTAGGGAGAAATTTACCTGACTTAATATTTCTGGGATTATTTTGTTTTAAATATGGCGTAACATGGAAAATGCATATTCAACATTTTTATAAACGTGTAGAAAAATAAACGTGCAATCATGGACCAATGAACCTATAACTAGGCCTATACTATTACATAGTATAATCTTCAAGCTTCAAATCCACCTTTAAATGGGCTCTCCATCCTTCTTTGTTGGGCTCCAGATCTGGATTTCCTTTCCTTCAAGTTTGGGCCTCCATTCTATACTAATTCTATACTAAGAACTTAAACTTTAAAATAGGCCCATCAAGACTTTACAAATACTTTAATAAAATATGCTCAAAAGGCCTTTACAACCCAAAACAGGCTCATGATGCACCATGCATATCCATACAATAAAAAAATTTCCTACCACCCATCTGGGCACAAGGCCTACATGCTTAGACAAGATGAAATGCAACCCTAAATATGGCAAATTCAGTTTTAAGTTTTAAGCCCAAACTGTTAAGAGAAATTTTGTCTTTGGGCTATATGAGTTAAAGTGCAGTGATGGGCTTGGGCCAAGCCGATTATAATTCATTAAATGAATGTACTTAAGCCCACAAGAAAAATAATGATTTATTTTGAGGCAAAAATAACATTGATTCAATCTTCTCTTTTACCATTTTACACATCTAACAAAAATAGGTGTAAAACCTATATGAATGAATATATGTATAAAAATATTTTAAATAAAACATACACAAAAATTCCAAGATGCCCACATCCAATTCAATCCCTAAATTTATCATAAAAAAAATTTTCATTCCTTAAGAATTAAACTACGTCCACTAGGCATTAACTCTCTCTCACTAAGGCACCTAACTTAGGGCTTTTGTTATTAGGTCACTAAAATAAATTATGGACAATAGAAAAACATGCAAACATAATGCACATGACCTAATTCAGCTCCACACCTTTTCCTAAAATCAATTTTAGGCTAATTTGATTTAAACTATGGACTTGTTTAAGAAGATTTATTCTCCTATCTCTCTCTCCTCTATCGTATCTTCAAAAGAAGGTACTCGTCCTTATATTTCTCCTTATGTTATCTTATCATGTCTTAAATTAAGAAAACATAATCCATATGATTATTTTTGTCTTAACTACATGCATAAGTTTCCAAATTTGAGCTTTCATCCATTTTAGGCCCAATTACCAAAATCGGCAAAAATGACCGATCCGGCCTAACGGCCGAATTTTGACCTAAGGTAAAATTCAAAAGTACCTTTTTTGGTTTTCTTTTATTCTTGTCTGATCTATATGACTATTTCATAATGGTAATGAATTTCATTAATTCATATATCATAGTATGTCTCTATTAAGACACTATGACCATCCAAAATTAAATAATTGATGAGTGGTGTCAACAGCCCTACTCTAATTCAAATTCTTCCCTTGACCTCTAACATCATGATTTGCATAAGGTATGTTCCAAACATTTTTATTTAGTGATAAATCCCTTTCTTGATCTACATGATAGATTAATAAGTCCAAATGAATGACCTAGCTATTATATTTTGGTGCGGCCAAACTCTTCGAAATATTTCCTATCAAGCAGCCAGTGACATCTTCTCTCCTTTTCATAGCATAACCAACCACTTCACTCATGTTTCTACTTGTAATCCATAGCATAACCAATCATACCGACACTTGTCAACCTTTCATGATCATGTTAGAAGTTTGTCAAAGTATACTAGAAATCTCAATAAAAGACATGATGATTTCAAATCTAAGGATAGATATTTGACATTGTAAATAGTGAATGCTCTCCAAATAAAAAATGTTCCACGTTGTACCTATGAAAATTTTTAGATATCCCATATTTATGACCCGCAGAACAAGAACACGTACAAAGCTCATACTAGTATTAGTTCATCTCCACTCCCATTGAAACAAGTGACTAGGGATATTTAGATTGTTAATCTCAAAACTTCTAGGTTCTACTGTCAAGGTCTTTAACCTTAAAACCTTAAATGTTTAAAGAACATTCTTGGATAGTTTTATCAAACATATAACACAGATTAATATATGAACTGATAAAACAATGGCTCATAATTTTATTAATTAATAATAAAAAGTTATAAACAATGTATTGGGTTGGTGCTTACACTAACACAGAATAACAGAAAGGAAAAGTACATGTATTATGGTTCGATAATGACCAAAATGGGGAAGACAAAGTTTAACATATTTTGAGATTAAAGATTGTCTTGGATCTATGAAAGAAAGACTAAAAGACTCAAATTCTCTTACTAATTATATGCGTTAGCTTGATGTTTAATTCTTATATTTTATAGTTCAAGAGTGATTCTACTTAAGCACTAAACTCAAGAGATTTAACACTTTTAGTGTAATGCCCTAAAAGTTATAACCTAAACTATACGAAAAAAATAAAGAGAATAGTGACAAAACGGTATAGGGAACGATTTTCCTTAACCGTTCCCCAAACCGTTTCAAATAAGGACAAAGTTAAGTTATCGTAGACTATGAGCAAGAAACGGGTAGGCAAACGGTTTGCGAAAACCATTTGTGAAACTGTTCTGGACGAGCGAGATTTTGAAACATCAGTGTGATTGAGAAGGAGAGAGAAAAAGACATATTTACAAATCCTAGCTGACTTCTCTCATTCTCAAACCTTAAAAACACTATTCAAACCTTTTTAAACCTCAAATCCTCACTTTGCACACCTAAAGATTCATAGCTTTCACGAAGGGAACATGATCTAGACAAGTCCTAAGGTTTGGGACGAATTTTAGCAAGGTAATCTTTTGACCTAGATGAGATTTATGTGAAATATAGTGGGTTTTGTGTGGTTTCATAGTATCCCTAATGGGATACGAGTTTAGTTTAATCTTGAGTTTTTTTTGAGAGATTTGTGATGTTAGAGTTTGGATGATTTGGACACTTATGAGGAATAAGAATTGAAATGTTGAATTGAGTTTAAAAATGTGCTTAATGAACGAAATACAGGTATGTTTGAGAGTGATACAGAAAAATCAGTAACATTATGAGATTTAAGGTTTTAGGTTAAGAGAATAATTAGGGGTTTTGCCCACTTTGAGTCTTAATCGATTTAATTAATACGTAAAATGATATAATACGTAAAATGTTAGGGTTTTGCTTAACTACACGGAGTTCGGGGTAAGTGTTTAAACTTACTATTGTAGCTTTCGTATCTGTATAAATTAGGCATATACGATGGATATTGCGATTGTTTGAAAAGGTAGTAACACATGTGTTATTTAAACAGACTTGGTTATTGGTTGTCTCCTATGTGATTTTTGGTATGATCTTGTTTGGCTATATGGAACTAATGCAAATGTTGTTTATTTTATGGAATGTAAATGATATATGAGATGCTATGTTGATATATTTGAAATGGCATTCATGCAACGTGATTGACCTATATGGGATTGTATGATTGAGAACGATTTGATTTCAAGTATAAGTGTGCGAGCTTATGTTTTTGGATTGGTTAATGTTAATAAGAAATTCAATTGAAAAGTGTTACTATGTGTAGTAATAAACTTTGATATGTGATATGACTTGTGATTGAAATGTAAGAATAAGCTAATGCTTATTATTGTGACTTATTGTTGTGGATTCTTATTTGATATGATTGGTTTATGACTTGGATGGAAAAATGATTGTGTTCTTGCTTTTGAAAGATGATGTGAATTATGCAAGCATGACTTGATTATGATGCGTGAGTATGCACTTGATATTGAGATTGAGATGATGAGAAATGATATGATCATGTACATGATTAATGATTGGCCATAATGAATGCATTTGATTCATGTGTTGCATTGCATTATTGTGTCACACGTGACCGTGAGATTCCGGGAGAGATCTCGATGCTGATCTGTGACTGATGATAATTTCGAGAGATCTCAATGCCGGTCTGGGACCGAGGTTCTTCCGAGTTGAGATCGATGCCGGTCTAGAACCGAGTTTCTTCCGAGCTGGGCTCAATGCAGGACTGTTCGAGGATATTCTGGTCGAGAGCTCGATGCCGGTCTGGAATCGAGGAAAAAGGAAGACCCCGGGGCATGCATGTGTGTGGAAATGCATTAGCATTGCATTTTTTCATTCATTCTCATATTATGTTTCTTATGTGCATAGAATGGAATCTTGAGGTTGCTTGCCATGGAAAGTTTGAGTGGATGCCTAATGTTCTTGTTATGTTTGGGAATGAAATTGGAAAGTATATGTCTGCATGATTAAATGATGTTCTTATAAGAATGATTATGAAATTTGGCATGTGCGTATATATATGGATTGATGATTAAAGGAACTTAGATTGGAATGGATGAGTATGACTTATTTGTGTTGAAATGATACTGTTTTGGCTGTGACTAGTTTTATGTGTTGTGGTTGGATTAATGTTCTGATATGCTATGTATGTTATGCTGAGAATTGCAGAATATAGGGTGAAATGGGTTAGGGATCGGGCTGGGCAAGCCGTTCGCTTAACCGTTCCAGCTCCAGAACCAATTTGTGAATGCCGGAATGGATTCCGGAACGGTTTGGCTAAACCGTTCTCAAAACCGTTCCACTTCCAGAGGATTATGTGAAGGGACAAAACGACTTCCGGAACGATTTGTGTAAACTGTTTTGAAAACAGTTTTTGTTCCAGAGAAGATTATAAAGAGCCAAACGGTTTTGGAAATGGTTTGGATAAACCATTTCCCAAACCATTCCCACCTAAGAAAACAGTGTAAAAATGCAAATAAGTATGGTATGAGAATTTTGAGATATGTATGGACACTGTGCAAATGTAAATGAAGTACGCCGGATATGCATAGATATAAAGATAACTTGTTTGGTTATGTTTTGAAAATAAAGAAATGTATGTAACATGGCAACGACGAGCCATTAGAGAATCAAGGCATGAACACGACATCGCGTTCCATGAGCATGCCCGTGCTGGCCGAAGATTCCCCTGCGCTTCATCTTAACAACAATAGGTTTATTACTTACTAAGTATTTTTATATACTCACATTTGCATGTTGTTTTAATATTATGCAGGTCTTGGAGGATTTTCACGAGCGAGGTCGGAGGAGCACTTTTGGAAGAAATGTTTTAAAATTGTATATGATTTGTAAAAGCGTTTTACATACTACTTTGTATTTTAAAACCACTTGTGCATGTCTAGTGAGCATCATTTAATTATAGAAAAGAAAAAATATATGCACGGTTTCCAATCATTTCGAAATAATTATAATAAATATGTTTTGAATTTGGGCGTCACATTTATCTTTTAACTTATGAAAAGTATTTTCATATACCAAAATACTATTCAACATTTTATAAGTTAAATTTCATGTAATTGAGCAATCTAACTGTAAAGAGGTTGTATACTTTAAACCTACAATTTCAAAACACTGTTTAAATAAATTAATTCTTTAAGAACTACTCTTGAACATGCTTGACAACAAATATTGTTTTTAATATTAATTTCTCAACCATTTATAAATCATCCTTAACAATAAAATTAAGAATATGAACACAACACCTCATTTAGAAAACATCCCCGCTCAAAATATAGTGTAAATATATTAAAGTTTCATTTTGACTCATTAAGGTGTATACTTACATAATATATGTATCAACGTGAAATAGTTATCTCTAATGGTGAACCTAATCAAGAATTATAGACTTGTCAACTTAGTATTTGACTAAATCTTCATCTATACATCTCAATTTTTTAAAATTTTCTTGATATTATAAACCTCATTCAAGGTTTATATCCAATTAATTGGGATCCTCAACTTCTGCACTTTTTTAAATACCACATAAAAACATATTCCTTTCGTTCCATTTTAAGTGTCACAAAAGTGTATTTTTATTGTCTCAAAATAAGTATTACAAATTAAACTTTTACAAAAATATTACTAAAATTCCCTCAGATATTAATGATAAAAATTCATATTTTCAAAAAATATCTATTTCATATAACCAATCACATTTTTTTGTGTAGTTCCAATGAAAAGGTAAATTTGAAAAATAACTGTATTAAACTAAGTCTCTTAAAATGTGTAATAAACAAAGAATTAACACTTAAAATAAGACATATAGAGTACAAATTTAAAAAAAATAAAATAAATACAAAGCGCTCCAACATTATAAATTTCTCCCTCATAAAAAGTGATGAGTCAGCACTTTATGGAGGTATAAACTACTCTAAGCGCTATTCCTGGACCATTATAATTCTACAATAAAATTAACAAAAGAAATCTCAACTTTATCCAGAACAAATCACTTGCTGAAAACCATGGAAATAGATTGAAGATTTTTATTACAATTAAGTAACCTCATACTTGCTAAAAAAAACTAAGCAAGCTCCTAAAATTTGAAAGCCTGACTTCCATATCCATTCATTTACAGAGGAAAGAAGTTGTGTTCACTGAGATTCATTACAGTAAGACCATTGTAGTAATACCTACAACAAGAACAAGACACACTCTAAAAAAAGCATCATTCACCATTTTGCTGATTTACATTTTGCAGCTATTCCATTTTCATTTAAGTATGGCTTGAAGGTTTTCATTACTTCCTCATAAGTTGGCCTCTTGTAATCAACTGCCTGGAAACATGTTATTGCCCTTCATTAGCAAGGTTTTAAAGAATACTTAGTATAGTTAAACTGAGGTTACAGTGGTTAAACCTGCTCAACGACTTCTTCAGGATTTGCCCATTTCCACTCTGAAAATTCTGGTTCTGCTTCGCCATTTGCCAAGTTAATTTCACTTTCATCTTTTGTTAACCTCATAAGAAACCTGTCACAGAACAATAATGCATAATCAAATTATACACATGTAAGATAGCATAACAAACTGCAACCAAGTCATTTTAAAAGAATTCGATCCAAGGGAGATGGTGTCCGTGTGAATGAAATAGCAGCTCTGATGTAACTCGTCATTCGTCATTTTACAGAGAATGCAGAACCAGCTATTCACTAAATATGAGGCAAAGTAACCCTAATTACAAAATCCAGCGAGAGACTAAGATAATGGCTGACATCCTCCACGTACATGATTAAAACCAATGTTGTTCCCTCAAAGACGAAACTGTGTTTGCAAAGCTCACAACCAAAAAAAAAACATTAATAACTCCAACAAAATATCCCCTTATTATGCGGTATGTTCTTCTACATGTGAAATTGGCACAAACCAGTTTAGTTCTAATTTGTCAACAAGCTAAGTAGAAGCTTCAGTTTTGCTCTTTGTACTGATTTGATGCTACTGCATCACAGATCGCACATGTTCACTTTTAGACAACTCAATGCGAGAAACAAAAGAAAGAAGCAAGAATCCACTGATGAAACAGAAGGTAGGCGAACCAAGATTGGCTTTTCTTGAATCAGAAATGCACAAGCGACATTTGGCAACAGGAAAGTAATCAAAGACAGGTCATGAAACATGTGCCGCAATTCATAGATGTATATAGACATATCTGCTTCAAAAAAATTAGTGGAGAAGGTGAGATACGCACCACTTCTGTGCCTGTCCATGCCATTCACATTGGCCTCCCCAAAGACGATTTACTTTTGCCTTGACAGCAGGAGGGAAATCATAAGTCAACCAATTGGGAACCTGCAAAAGCACATGAACAAACCAATTCAATGTTTACACTTTAAGTATGCGGATTCATTAACTTTGTGACAATAAAAATTATCATCACAACTGATTATCTACTTAAAAACATTGCAATAGACAGACTACATTTACGAACCTCAGTGATAATTTCCGCAGAAACTACCCCAGTTTCTTCTCGCAATTCCCTGATGGCTGCAGTGACAGGCTCTTCACCATCTTCTATACCTCCCTACAACAATCAAATTAAGGATTAAGTTAAGCCAACTGGAGTCGCGCAACACCTATATGCAAAGAGACACGCCTTCACCTCAAATGATGATACACACGAGTTCAGATTCACAGACTTTTAAAATTGAAGTTGATCTTAAGACTAAGAGACCCCCCTTGCTCAACATACCACAAAAATGGGAATATGAATGGATTATCGTGGTGAAAATCAAAAAGGTAAAAATGAATAATTTATGAGTTGAATTGATCCACCAGCACGGAATAAAAGATGCAAAGCTTAAGTATATCAATTAATCAACTAATTCAATACCAATTCTGAATAAAGCAATAGGTATATTATGAAAAAAAGTGCAAGTGAAAATATTTGCAAAAAAAAAAAGGGGTCAAGGAAGTGGCACCTGAGGCATCTGCCATGCTCCAGGAACATTCAATCTCGAAGCAACAAAAACCTGCAAAGAAACAACACATCCAAATCAATCTTTCTATAAATGATCCCGTGAAAATCTATACGTTATTGCAGGTTATCTGAAAAGGAAAAATTTAACAAAAAAGTCAAGCTATATCTTCTTTTCTCATTTTTAAAAATAATTTTTCCTCTAAATTACTCCACAACACATCCTAATCAACACAACACAACACATACTTATCAAAACAAAAATCATGCCAAGAACAAAATAAGGCAAGTAAGAACAAGTAGTTAAGTAAGCAGATTGAATGAAGGTGTGTTATGACCTTGTTGTGAGAGTTGATGAGACAGACACCGACGTTGGGACGATAACCAGAAGGCAGACCATCCATTTTCTTGCACCTCTTTTGTAAATAGCAGGAGAGAGTTAATGCGATTGATTAAGTTGATGTCTCGTATTGGATTCGAGATAGATATGTTTATGTAAATGAGTTAGAGAGAGAGAGAGAGAGAGAGAGAGAGTTCTTATGGGAATACGTGACGCTGACTATGACAAATGGCTGACTTTTTATGAAAGAGAGAAGTACATATTAATAATACTGTTACTATCAGTCTTGCTCACCTTATCCTGCGCACACCCTTCTCCACTATCAGCTTTTTTTTGGATGGGAAATGAGCAATGTTTATGTGTGTGAGGGTGTAGTGTTGTTTTTTATAGTCGTCTTCTCATTGGTCGAAGATGATCTAATTGTCAACTCTGTAGTTTGGAACTCATGATATACGAATCAAATATGCTATGCCAGTTGGATCAAAATAAATCGCTGAAATACAACGCAATCATTATTTTAACAATTTTTTAGTTTTGAATTATTACAATATTTTCAACTTGGAAGGCACAAAAATCAACTTGTGTAGTAGTACTCACTTTGTTCTTAAATAAATATTATTTTAATAATAAATATACAGATTAATAAATAATTTTAATAAGTATGAAAAACTATTTTATTTCACTTTAAAATTCAGTATTTTAGATTATTTGTTGTTGTAGTGTTTTTAAATATTTAATATTAAAGAATTTTTTAATTTTAATTTGGAAAAAACGAAATTTCTTCAGTTTTTAAAGAATTAGAACATAATTTAAAGATGAATACTTTCAAAAAAAATATGTTAAATTTCTAAAAATAAATATGTTAAATTTTTAAAAACACACTTATTTTAGATGAAAATTTTGAATATAAAATAATATTTATTTAGAAATGGAAGAATATTTAATTTGTTAAGACGAGAGAATGAGTTCATGCCCTTTAGGCTGTTTTTAGACATTTTGAAGAGATTTAAAAATAATGGAGCATCTATCAGTTATTAACATTTTTTTCCTTTAAAACGCTCAGTTTTGCTTTGCTAATAAACATTTTATTCTAACAAAACTTAGTTTTAGAGAAATGCATTTATTAAGTACTTTTGTTTACCAATATGCATAAAAAATAGTCAAAGACAATTTTAGGCTGACGTCGAAGGCCGAAGGAACACACTATTATAAGAGTTTCTTTTGTACTATTATCGATGGTGTACTCACTGGATGTTGTCGAATGGTGGGTGCACCACCCATTGCAAAAAATGGTTGTGGGGTGTGCCATCGTTTAGGATTCATTCAATTTTCGTTAGTTTTTTTTAGATGTCAACAATTGTTACGATGATTGAAAGAAATATTCAAAATTTTGATGCTTGTTTTGATGTTACAATTGTGGGTTAATTGCACAGAAAGTCACTAAAGTAACTCTTTTAGTTCATCAAAATCACTAGTGATATTCTCTACAACAAAGTCACTAAAGCAAATTAAAATTCACCCAAGGTTATTATATTCTTAATCTTGTCAAATTGGTATATCACATCATATTTGATTGTCGAATTACATAAAATTAATATTTTTACTTATTTTTGTGACTAAATCGTGTGTAAGTTCATAAACCTCTTTTAAACTTACACACAATTAAAGAGTGTTCAGTTTCTTAGATTTGCTATAAGAAACAATGCAATTTTCAACCAAACTTTTCTGATGAAAAAATTCCTTCAAAAAAATTCTGATGACTTTGGAAAAATTAATTTTTCATGAAATTAGTTGAACATTTTCTGATCGCCAACAACTTCTAAAATTCTGTCCACATGATTTTTTTTCATCATTCATACGAATTTCTTCAAAAATTTTTGACAAAATTCATCGGAAATTTTCCTAATCATTTCCCTAAAAAAAGTATTCTAACAAAAAAAATTAAGTGAATTTCTTGTCAACTTTAGTGACTTTAAAATAATGTTACAAGTTTTAAATTACTATATAAATAATGTTAGTGTACGTGACTTTACAATTAAATATGTTGTGACACACTGATAGGTAACTGTAAATTTGACTTTAAGTGAATTTTTAATTCACTTTAGTGACTTTGTTGTAGAGAATGTCACTTTAGTAACTTTAAGTGAATTTTTGTCACTCTAGTGACTTGAGGTGAATTTTTTATTCATTTTAGTGGCTTTGTTTTAAAAAATATTACTTTAGTAACTTTGGTGAACTAAAAGAATAATTTTAGTGCCTTTCTATACAATAAACCATACAATTGTTTTGAGAATATTACAGAAATGCATAAATTTGTGTTTAAAATGATAGGAATGCCAGGTAAGTTTGTTCATTTCTGTTAATGTCAGTTAAAGTTTTAGAAATATGAAAATGCCCGATTTTGAGTTTGCAATTGTAAAAATGTCAGGGTATGTTTAGTGTTCATTATTGTTCATATGTCGAGGGAACAAAAAGTGATATTTTTGTATTTTAGAACATAAAATCTGGCATTCATATAATTGTGAACTAGAATCTTGTCAATCAACAAAAATTAATAAAAATGAACAAAATACACTGACATTCGTATCATTCTAAAATCAAAATATAGTTGTTTGTATAATTGTCAGAATTGTTTTCAAGTCCCAAATGCGAATAGAAAGTCCAATTACAACACTTATAATGGAGTTGTTTGTTCTAACAATAATTACAAAAATGAAATGGCAAGACCCATGATTATACCAAAGATTATTTAAAAAAAAGGTTAATTCTATCATTAAAAACTTCAAAACTGAAGTTCCAAAAAGAAGAAAGATTGTTGTAACTAAATTAATACACTAATAATGATGTAAGATGTTTTTTTTAAAACTTTAATTTAGTTATATATATATATATACAGAGAGAGAGAGAGTAAAATTTATATAACTAAATCTATATTGTGGGGCCAATAAGATATAGGAATGAATATAAGTGAGTGGAGACAGGCAATCAAAACCAGGAAGTGAGTGAGGCGCAAGATAGCATGTAGTTGGAGTGAACACGCGGGGGGAAAAAAGAGGGCATTAATAAGTGACAAAATCTGAAACAAAAAGTAATGGGAGGACAGAAGGCATTGACTTTGAGTAACTTTAATAATGAATTCAATAATAATATTAATGAGAGAGAATTTGTAAGTGGAAGAAGCATCTTAAGTTAATGACTTCAACATCATCATCTCTACATTAATTATTAATCACAACCATCCTCAGGACCCAAATATTTAATTGCCAAAAATGGGACTCAAAACCTATGTACATTCATGTTCCTATAGGGAAAAAAGAATCCCACCAATTTTAAAGATTGAACTTGGAAACCTCCTTCTCTCTTGCGTTATTATTTGCTTTGTAATTAGAATTGTTAATTTTTGACACGATAATATAATTTGTGAGTATATATTTATGACACAACACGAATTCAATTTTTGTAGTTCTTATGCCACAAATAATGACATTTGATAAAAAATAATACGACACAATTATAACACGTCTAACACAAATTCACAACTTTATTTGTAAAGAAGTTTGGAGAAAAAGAGCCTTGTATTCCTTGCTGAGTAATTTTAGGTGACAACAACAAAATGTGTTACAATGAGCTTGTTTTTTCATTATTAGAAATATTTTTTATTATAGAGAAAGATGTGTCATTATATTACTCATTCTGATAAAACAAATTGTCATTTTTCTTTTTTCATTATTAGGAAAAATTGTATGTAAAATTAATGAGCGACAATTATTTTGAAATATTCTAAGGGTTTTTTGTTTGTCTTTTTGAGATGAAGGATGTACTTATTATGTAACATAAAATAGAATTTTTGGGAATATTATGTAATAAAAAAAGATTAAACGATCAAACCAGTGGAAAAAACTAAACTCAAACCGACTAGAAAGTTTTAACTAAATTTGCTATATGTTACATAAAGTGAGTTGTTTATGTAATATGGTCTATATACTGTGTTTCTTTAGTGAAGCAAAAAGCTTATACTGGGTTTCATAACTGAAGGACATCTCATAACACTCGCAACAAATAGTAACGCATAAAGTAAATTGCGTAAACGACAACTAACCAGGTTAGCGCAACTGAATGAAGAAGATGCCTCAAAAACAATATCATTGTTGGTCGCCTCTAACTACAAACCACGAATGGTGAGGAGGAGGTTAATCAACGCAACCTACCTCTACCATATTTACTTCGTTGCTGAATGATCCATGAGAAAATACTTAGTTTCTATGGACAAGAGAGAGTTGGTGCTTTTTAGCATTGTGTCAGTTTTCTCTGTAGAGAAAAGCTAACGTACTGTTATCCTTAAAAGGTAACTAGGGTTTCCACTTAAAAAATATTTATATAGTAGTGGACAACATACTCAATGTGTCCTTATGTGTAATGCCTAATTATCATGTAGACTCAAATGCTTAACTAATATGTATTTGGTCTCGGTTTCACCCAACTTGTAATGAAGAAATTCGCTGATTCCAACATCTCCCACTCGCACATGACGAATCTACTTTTCTCACGTGTGGACTTCCTCAAGTCATTCATGTTGATAGCAAACGCTTAATGGTCAGGTCGTGAACCATTCAACAATAATATATGAGTTTATGATGTTATTAACTAGCTAATTATATTTTGTCCAAGAAAAATATCCATTTGCTACTCAAGAAAGCTATCAATTTCTTGAACAATGTGACTCATCCCTAGTCTACTTTCCTTAAAATCACTGCTTTTAATATGATCTCATGAAAGCTTAATCGTTTCCGTTTGTAATGTTTCACTAAGAAGCATTTAATAGGAGTGCCAAACATACTTTGATTCTTAACCGTGATAACGTTTTCAAAAGTAGTACTTCCCCTTCCACTACTGGTATTCCACCCTAATGATCATCAATTGTTCAACATGTCCCTGTGTATGTGTGTCAATTAGAGGCATACTTAGCGAACATATTAAACCAATTTTTTAACCTTCATGCTTCTTCCCACTGTTAGGAGTCCCAAGGGTAGTCTTTACAAAGAATAATTAATATCCCCTACACTTGGTCTCACATTAGAGAATCAAAATCATTTGATTATGATTCTTATCACAATGGTTCAACTTACACACAATCTTACTAAAAAATTTTGTCATGGTATTCTCTCCTCTTATTAGAGAGCATGTATATTATTTAACACCATGAAAGAGCTTCAGTCTTCAATGTACTCAATATCTTCCCTCAATGAACGTATGACTACTCCTGGTTTTAAAAGGAATTGATTCACAATAATTCTTTAGAACTATCATAGGTAATGTTATTTTTAGGATTTTTCATATAAGCACTTTAACTACGTCAATTCTAGTCAAGTGTATATCTCTTTACATATAAAAACAAGAATTGACTATTTACCTCTTTGGTGTTTGTGGTATTATCCCAACAAATTTGAATATACAAATAACTCCAATATTCTCAAGGTTGTATGGTATTAACATAAAGAATTTGAGTACACTAAACAATTTCAAAATTCATAAAGTTTAAAGAACTATATGTTTGCCACTTTGTACAATGAACCCACGGGTTATGAGCCACGTGAAAATTGTTCACTAAGACCTCCCACAGAGATCAAAGAGTCAGCTCTAATGATTAAAGACTAGTCTGTTTTGAACTAAAGTCTTACGAGGTAATTTTCAAATAAATGAGAGAATATTGACTTGTCCCCTTCTCACATGCTACACCAAGCAATAATCAAACTGTATTAAAGTTTGCCTCGTTGTTTTGTATTTATTCATTCATGATAAAACTATACCTTTCAGGTAGACAAACTAGTGTTTTGCACTTAGTCACACTTAGTTTGATCCTTCATATTATGTCATTTGTAATTTCTATTACTATAAGTAAGAAATCGGTACTCAACTTTAGTTTTTCTCAAAGAAACGTCACTCGAATCTTATTACATCATCCAATTGATCAACACCAGGAACTCTTTAACTTGTATGGTTGATAAAAGGTTCACGAGTGATCCATCCTTTAAAATGGTTTTGTTATTTTTATTTTATACTCCCATTGAAATAAAGTTCTAAGATTCCTTACAGAATTATGAACTGTTCAAAACACCCTCTTTGGTTAAGAACTCCCACAGTTCAGGAACTTCCTGATAAATACCATTTTATCCATATATTTTCTATATATTTTCACGGCATTTCTCTGGTTTTTAGGTGAACTTCGGGAAGATATCTTTAGGTCATTCACTGAGTTTGGAGCGGAAAAGGCAA
>CANYCX010185277.1:0-16183 GCA_948193385.1 Breynia disticha f. nivosa | reverse complement strand
GCGTCAGAATCCTCTCTGTATGCCTGAGCCAGTCATCAGCCTCAACTAAATCAGTAGTGCCCTCAAATGTTTTTGACCCCTGCTTCCTAACCTCTGCAAATTTTTTATTAATGTTTAGGTTTGTCTGACTCCCTGAACCTCTACCCTACTCTCTCATCATCTTCTGGATCATCTTCCAAAACAGAGTTTATGCAGGATCGAACGGAGCATATGCAGGATCGTATGGAGGTATAGGCATCGTAGGCTGTGCAGGCTGCTCTAGAGGTACTGGGATAGATTCCTGTCCCTCTATTGAATCTTTGGACTCTATAGTGTGATCAGGAGATACGTCGTCTATCAGCTCCATCTGTTATCAAAATCAAGTTAAAAAATCATTTCAAATTTTCAAATCATAAATCAGATTTTCAAGATCACAAAGCATGAAAATCTTTGGCACAGTCCACAGAGAATTTAATCCCTGCTCTGATACCTCTAAATGTGGAACTCATTTTTAGAAAACAATAATTCTTGATAAACAATATTCTTTAATAATAATAAGATCAGAAGGAAATCAGAGGAGAGAGAAGATAAAATCTTCATTTTATACAAAGAAGGCCCCAAAACATCAATATCATAAAAATATTTTACAGCGGAAATAGTAAGAAGTTTGAAAACATTTCAAACTCAAATGAACATCATTTACAAATATGTACACATATGTACAATAGCAAAATCTCAAAAATGAAATCTGGAGCTCGACCTCTGACGTAAGCTCGGAAAACACCAATCAACTCTGGGTCCAGTGACAGCAGCTACCTACGATCTGCACAATCATTTAAAATAATAACGGGGTGAGTGTAAACAATACTCAGTAAGTATTCTTAGCTTTTAACTTAAATGACGTGCAGGAAAAAGCATAAATTAGCACGAGGACGTGCGTATCTATCTTATCCCTAGGCATCTCCGTATGCCAAACAAACAAAACAATCCACACAGGTATAAAAACATCACACAACTCAACTATATTGCATACAGCAATATCAACAGATCGCAAATCATCGTCCACACAAGAATCATGTATATAAATAGGCACACAGCCAAACCAGATCACACAGATCTCAAAATATGACATAAATGCAATTCTATGCAATGAAATGTCAATGATAATGCAATTCCACACAGGATGACCTGGGTATCTAGACTGCACATAGCTCAGCCTATAAAGAACACCTCTGTACCACACAGGAGAGGTTTTAGACCGCACACAACTCAGCCTATAGATCCACGCAGGTAAGTCCACACAAGAATATCAGATGCCACACAGGCTTGCCACACAGGCTCGTGTCACATAGTATATGATATGTAAATGTATGAATGAAATCAATATGATAGTCATTCATATTCTCGTACACAGCTCACACAGAGCAAATCGTATCAAACTCGTACAATAAGCAATTACCACAAAGGTATAATATTATTTCAATCGAAACATACCACACAGGTAAACAATTCATCAATAAAACATCACATTCATTATGGTTCAGCTAAGAACCTAGCAACTCAGCATAGTATTATAGGCCATCTACCTTTACTATGCTTAATCAATGTAATTTCAATTCAATTATGAACTAATTAGTAAGCGTAAGAACACTTACCTCGGAATCAAACTAAAATCAACAACTAAACCCCCGAATCAAAATCCTCCAAACAGTCGTACAGATCTTCCTGTACGAAAATAATCGTTCATACATTGATTTCAGCTATCATTCCATTCAATACATAAGAATTCAACAAGAATTCCAATTCAATTTCAACCATTTGTAAACCTTAGGTAAACCTTACTCATTTCATAAATCCTTCTTCCTAAAATCATTTCTAACACTTCCATAACATCAATTCAAGTTCCCTTCCTTGAATATCATCATTTCCAGCAGCAATAACAATTAAGACCAACCAATTCATCAAAGATCAAAGTATAAACCTTATGCAAACCATTATACAACCTTACCTTATGATTTTGGATGGATTTTTGAAAAGATTTGCCAAGATTTGAGGTTTTTATAAAGGTAGGATGATTAGGAACCCTATAATGGATGTTTGGAACTTCAGAGAACTTTGTAAAACCGTATCATATGTTTTTAATCGATCAAAACATGTTAAGTCGGTTAAATACTTAATCTGACCGTTCAAAACGGCCTCTGGAAACGGCCTTTGGGCGTTTTTGGTGGTCGTTTCTTCCTTTCTGGCAGCCATCTACATGAAAACGGTTTATGGGACCATTTTCATAGGCCGTTCCTAGGCATTTTTGCCACTTTTCTCTTTTTTCTTGATTCTTTCATTTCACCCTTATATCAACCTTTGATCAACCTTAAAATACTTATGTTTAATCATGTATTTTCATCAATTTCTGACGAACATTTCTCGGAATGTTAACACTATCTCATTCATTATTTACTTTAAGGCAACTCACATTAACCCACAACACATTAAGAGAACGTCTCCCTAGCACCTTAACATATTCAATTACATCCATACAAATCAAGCAAGAACTCAACAACATCCAAACATTCCACATAACATTTCACATAATTAAGTTCCTTATCAACACTAACTCAAACCATAACACACTCATATCATTCAATTCCATTTTAACAACACACAATCCAACATTTCAACATATATATTTAAGGTCAACAAACAATAGTTCACCGTACAGAGGTGAACACTACATTAGTATGTGTAAAGAGTGCACTTACCTCGATATCCACAAAGTCAGCTCTCGACTCAACTTCGCTTGGCGTCCCGAACACTACCTCATACACAAATCGAATCACATTTGCTTATTACCCATACATTCAAACTCATTTTCATATATAACTCTAATTTCCCATGAATCCCCAATTACCTAAACCCCTAAGTTCCCACAATTCTCACCAAATTACCATACAAACCTAAATATGCTTGCCATTATAATTAACTATAAAAACCTCACAAAACCCTCCCAAAAACAACTTCATTTTATAAAAATTTCACATAAAATTCAGAGCTTACCTCGCTGAATATCAAAGCAAAACCTTAGAACTCATCTAGATTATGTTTCTTTCGCAAAAAGTCACTGATTTTAAGGTATGGAAGTATGGATTTGGAGTTGGAATGATAAAAATGGTGTTCAAAGAGTTTTGGGAAGAAGAAGGGTCGGGTGTGTTGAAGAAATATGTTTTTCTCTCCCCCTTTTCGTCCAAAACGCGTCTATTTTTAAAGTCCCGTCAGACCGAATGGTCTGTAGAACAACCTACCAAACTGTTTGGGTGGCCGTTCTCCTTATAAACAAAATACCCATTTTTAGTTTGCCAACTAAACGGGAACGGCCTCCAAGGTCGTTCTGGTGGTGGTTCCCCTTTTAATTTCAGCATAAAATGCATTCTGGTAGCAGTGGAGAACGACTATGGAAACAGTTTTCCATGGTCGTTTCCAAGGCAATTTCAGGCCATTGTTTTGACAGTTTTTCGCTAAGTTTAGCTATATTTGTCGGGATATTTTCATTTAATTTTTGGGGTGTTACATTTTCAACAGCAAACTCCAAACACAAAAAGATATACAGAGATAAAAGAGGTACAGGTGGAAGCTCCTAACCAACAAGAACAACAAATCCCTGAAATCTTCAAAGTACAGATAAATTTAAACAAAACTGATATGTCCGAAGATAAAATCCTCCAGTTATTTCACAACTGCATGATTGGCCTCCTAAAATTCCAGTACATAGTTCCCATTCACTCTGTTTTAGAAAAAATGAGAGAAAAAAATGTTTTTGGTCAGTGGAAATATAGCCCTCCTGTCAGAAAGAAAAATATACCGCAAAATTTTCTCCACTTTACCAAAATTAATTAAAGAATCATATAGGCCTCCACAGAAAAGAATAGTAGTTCAAGAATATAAAAAGCCTATAGTTAGAAATACATATCCACCATTAGTCTTTGACCATGTGGAAAATAGACAAATTATAAAACACTTTCAAGATAATCACCAAAAATTTATAACAGGACATTTTAGACTTATGGCTGAAGGTCGCTATATACAACTCTTGGCTCCTCCTATGCATTAACATATGTTTTTACCATTTAGTGGAGAAGGAGAACAGCTCAGTGATCAAGACATCACAAACAGTATACGCATAGGGAATCCTACAGTTGAAGATGAAAAATGTGATAGCGATTATGATTAAAAAGTCAAAAAGAATACTGTGTGAATTTTATTTTTGTCGGCCATTATTGTTTCCCGTTCATTGTAATTATTGTCCTTTCAAATTTATAGTCGTCCACTTGGACGACTTAGATTAATTTTATTTTTGTAAAAATTCTTTCTCTGCCTATATAAGGCATATTAGTTTCTGTAAATAACACACCGAGATATCTTTAATAAAATATTTTTGAAGCTATTACTTTATGGCTTTCTAATTTCCTTCCTTTTTCTATTCTAAAGTCTATTTGATATAGGCAACCGTTTATCCCTTTAATTAAAAAAAAGAGTCCTTCCCTAACATCTTGTTAAAAAATTCTGTTGTTAATATTCTGATATGTTAATATATTTTTGTGTGATTTTTAGTTTTTTATTTATTTTTAAATATTTGTTTATATTTTGTTTATACTTTTCTTTAATATTTATTGTAAGTTTTTTGTTAATATTTTTTAAGTCTGATAATATAAGTTGAAAAATCATACCCCTCCTACAATGTTATCAATATATATATACATAAAATTAATTAATTGTTAAATTATTTATTTTTTTAATACTTAAAATCGGTTCAGTTCACCGGTACACATGTTGAACCGGCCAATTTATCAGTTTTTAGTTTAGCGGTTGATCGATTTAAATGGTGAATTTGGACCGGAATAGTGATTGTTCAATCTGTCGGTTTAGTGCAATTTTTATGACATTGCATGAAAGACTAATTTTTCCTAAAATATACGAAGTGTTTTTTAGCATTTGGTTTTGCTTATATGAAATTAAAGAACTTTCCCCTTTCGCATCTCGCTGAAAAACAACCTCTCCAAATCATATATGTTGTTAGTGAATTCGAATCAGAAGCAGCGATGGGTTTGGAAGAGTTGGAACCCATTTTCGGAGAACCCAAACCCGAATGGTCCAACAGCTCAGCGGCACCACCACGTCGCTTCATCATGCATCTATATGCTCCTGACTACTACCATCTGAAAATCCAAGCCACTGATTTCCAGTCCAACACTTTTCAGACCCTCAAATCAGTTGATCAGCTACAAGATTTGGTTATTTTCTAACCATTCTCCTTATTTACTTCAACCGTAAAACTGCCATATTTACATTTTTGTTTGCATGTTAGTTTAACTGGTTGCGTTTGGTTATGTAGTTGAAATTTAGTGTGTTGTTATTCTTAATTTTTATCAATGCTGAAAAGAAGTAAGGAATTTAATTTTGTGAACTAAAAGAGGAATCGTGTTCGTTGTGTGGTTTTAATCAATTTGAATGAGTCTACTGTGAAAAAGTCTTGTGGATGTTGAAGTGAGAAATTAAAACTTGCTACTTGAAAGTGGCTTGTTTCTTAATGTTAGGTTGTGATGTGATATGCAGAGGGATGGAATGGGAATAGGGGGATCATGGGACAATTTTGTTGACTACTTAATTGCTTCGGTAAAATCTGACGATGTAAAGCTTATACTGGAGAAAAATTCATGCTCAGATGGTGAGTTATATTCTTCACCTCGTAGTTAAGATAAGTTATGCCCTATTTGCTTGAATTATTTCATTTATTGTGTCATATAATGCTTGTTCTATGGTTGATTGAATTTCTGTTCAAATTTGTAAATCATCGTATTCAGGTATATGAATTGTACTTATGTTTTGGTTTACTTGTGTTGGTTAGGGGCTTCAAATGCTAAATTGGTTGCTCAGAAGTCGAAAGGGATGCCTATAATTCACATTTCCCTTGCAAAATTAGCAAACACAATTGCGTGCGATGCAATGTCGGAAATATCTTTTGGCCTTCTGAAGGCCTTTAAATGCATTCAAAGTTCTGTCAGTCAAGGTAGCCTATTACTTTCTATTGAATATTAAACTCTTTCTTCATGATTTATTCATGAGAGGGTCCTTTTCATACAGGGAAAGTTTTTTTTTTCTTAGCCTTGTTCAAATAAATGTTTGATATATTTATGATGACCTTTATCTACTTGTTCTCATTATCTCAAGACTTGTGTTATTGTGTTCTTTACCATCCAGAAATTCCAATGACTTTAATTTCTGAAACTTAAATGGATTTTCTTTGTATGTGACATGCTGCATTTGTAATTTTGGTGAATTATAGGCAATCCATTGTTATACTTGTACAAATTTTCCTCTCTCGAAACTATGTCCCTTGCTATTTGTCCACCTTTTTCTTTTTTGCATATTATTCATTTCAATTATTTTTGTGATTCATCTATAATTTCTAGATCAGCATTACCCGGGCAAGGAAACTTTGCCGTTAATGTAATTTTGATGACTTGTGCTATTTTGCTGTCAGAGAAAGAGCACTCATTGCATTTGACGTCATTGGTATCAGCCGAAAAGGTAAATTATTACAAAAAAAAGTTCTCACTATGCAAATTGATTAGTTATGTCATTTGGAGCTAAATTTTTAATTCAATTTTACCGTAAAAGAGCGAAAACATACAAAGCCAACTCGAGAAGAGACTCAAGCCTTCAGGCAATGAAGATGTTTCTGCTTCTTTAGCTTGCAATAGTCTACAAGGATCCCCTGGTTAGCTTCCTTTTTCGCTATTATTCTCCTCTAATACTAATTTATCAGTTACAATAGCTTTGGAAATTTTACTGATGTTAAAAACTTTTCCATTGAGGTGTATTTCCTACTGAAATATGTTACAACCGCATGCTGAGGTAATCTATAACAGTATATTTCTATTAGGAAGCGTTATTAGTTGGTACTAGGACCTAAATCATTAATTTTTTCCATTCTAAAATCCAACAGAAAATTCACTTTCCTGTGGTCACTCTTTGTATGACAGAGATGGAACCTGGAATTATGAAGTATAATGAATGGCACAGTAAAAAGGAAAAGTTAAGATGAAATAGAAAATTAACGAAGATTTGCATTAATTGTAACCAAAAAGGCAAATACTGGAAAATTTTCAGCACTTGAAAGGGCTGATTTCCTCCCTATCAAACTCAAGAGTAACAAAGTAAAATCCTCCCTGACCTCTCTTTTCTTTCTGCACTATATATATAATTACTCTAGTATTAAACAAAGTTGTAACAACCTAACATCACCGTACCCTTCATTGCCTAATATGCTAATCATGCCATTAAGAGAATCTCATAACAAATCCATTTACAGAATGCCACCTCAATGATTAGTTCATTCCTCTCCAACCATTGACACTGCAATAGATTGATCTCACACTAAAAAGCAATAATTTGTTCTCTTCTTTCTCTAGAAGGCTTGGACTTACTTCTGTTTGTGACTTTTACGAAATTTTCTAGTTCGGTATACAATACGAACAATGGTCCTGTCATTATTCTTACCCTAAAAAATCACCTTGTCCTCTGGGTGAATGATACGATACCGGCCTACCTTACCTTTATCAATTAAAGCTCAACTGACACCAACACATTAGTCAGTTGTAACCAAAGCCCAATGGTTGGTCGAGCACCCATCACGGGTGGTTGACCACTCCCATTGAAACCTTGGTTGGTAGTAGGAGGGGAGCCCCTTCTTATATATTGTACATTTTGTTTCTCTTTTTTCCATGTGAGACTCTATCAATAACCTGCCCTTCGAGGACCCACTTCCACGTGGGTTGAGCACTTGACATAGTGTGGGTCGAGCACTTGCACCAACCATTCCTTTTTGGCCCACAAATTGGCCCCTCTACAACCCAAACCAACCCCTCTGCAATTATGTCCCACTAGGAGAGATTGACTCTAGTACCAATTGATACGATACCAACATGTCCTCTTTTTATCAACCAAAAGTCCAATTGATACCCACGCATGGACCAAATGTAACCAAGGCCAAATAGTTATTCAAGCACTCTTTATGGGCTAGCCACTCCTATTAAGATCTTGACTGATAGTAAGAGGAGAACCCCACTTTATATATTGTACATTTTGTATCTTTGTTTTTGATGTGAGACTCTATCATTACCCCGCCCTTCGAGGACCCACATCCATGCGGGTTGAGCACTTGACAAAGCCTAACAAACACCCACGCATGGGCTAGCCACTCCCATTTAAAACCTTAGATGATAGTAGGAGGGGAGCCCCCACTTTATATATTGTACATTTTGTATTTTTATTTTTGATGTGGGACTCTATCATTACCCGACCTTCAAGGACCCACATCCACGCTGGTCGAGCACTTGACACGGTGTGGGTCAAGCGCATGCACCAGCATTTCCCTTTTTGGTCCATAAGTTGGCCCCTCCACGGCCTATGTCAGTCCATTTGTAACTGGGTCCCGCAAGGTGAGGCTGACTCTAATACTAATTGATACTATACTAGCTCTACCCTTTATCAACCAAAGCTCAACTGACAACCACACATGGGTCAACTGTAACTAAGGCCCAATGGTTGGTCGAGCACTCCTTATGGGCTGACCACTCTCATTAAAACCTTGGATGAGAGTAGGAGGGGTGTCCCACCTTATATATTGTATATTTTGTTTCTTTTTTTTTTCCATTTAGGACACTATTAGTGAAATGCTGGAAATTAGTTCCTAATATTGTTAATGAACTCTCATGTAGATTCAAGAAGAAAGTAATCTCTTTCGTTAAATCAAAACTTCGGCACCCAAACTAATCATTTAACTATCCAACATTGTTTCTGTCTCAACTAACCACTCCATCAAATTCTTGAGAAAAGGAGGCAGAGGAAGGACATGGGTAGAAGTTTCCACCACATTATTAAGTTGCGATACATGGAAAATTGGATGTACGGAGGCATGAGTTGGCAAGAGCAGCTTGTATGCTAGTTGCCAAATCCTTTGTATAACTTTGTAGGGGCCAAAAAGCTTAAGGGATAATTCCATGCTGAAATGCTTAGCAGGAATTTCATTCGGCATGGATAGAGCTTCAGATAAACTCTGTCCTCATTCTGACACACAATAGCTCTGCGATGGCCATCTGCAAGTGGTTTTCATGTATTTTTGAGCCTTCACCGACTGCTCCTTATGTTCAACTAACATCTAATCACGTTGAGTCAGAGTAGTTTCTAAGCACTCAATGATATATGACTTGTTTCTTCATAACGAAATAAGGGAGGAGGATCCCTACCATAAAACAATTTGAAGGGATTAGACTTTGTAGAGGTGTGGAAGGATGTATTGTGATTGGATTTCGTTGATGGAAGCCATGTAAACCAATCTTTCTTGTTAGAGCAAACAAAGAATTGCATATAATACACCATCTCACAACTCACCACTTCTGTCAGTCCATCACTTTGTGTATGGTATGATGTGCTGCGATGTAAATGTGCTACTGAATCCCAAATGGAACCTAGTATTTGCAAAGGCTGAAGAAGACCAAAAAGGGCTAAAGTTGAAATGGCAACTAGTATTTGCAAAGGCTGAAGAAGACCAACAAGGGCTAAAGTTGTTTTAAATATTGATTAGCTAATAAACCTTAGTGACAACCTTCACTCCCTGCATTTGCCAGGTGAATCCAGATAACAATTTCACTCTTCAATACTTAAAGGAATTGTTGGACAAGGTCTATTTTACTCAGCAGATTCTTTGTGCGAATTGCAAGCCTATTCTGATGCAGATTGGGCTACATGTTCTTATATGAGGAAATCTATTACAGGTTTTTGTCTCTTTGGGTCATTCTTTAGTCTCATGAAAGGCCAAAAAGTAGGCTACAATCTCAAAGTCATCTTTTGAAGCAGAATATAGAGCTTTGGGCTCTGTGTATTGTGAGATACAATGGCTTCTGTATCTGTTGAAAGAAGATTGATCATTCTAAACCAGTGGCCTTGTTTTGCGATAACTGATCAGCGATATACATTGATGAGAGTCCAGTTTTTCACGAAAGGACAAACACTTGAAGATAGATTGTCATATAGTTCGGTACAAATTGCAGAAGGGGATTATATCGTTGTTGCCTGTTCGGAGTTCATTGCAACTAGTTGATTGTTTCACAAATCCATTATCTCTGTCCAATTTCAAGCAAAATATTTCCAAGCTCCAGCTCCTTAATCCTTTTGGCGCTGAGCTTGTGGGAGGGTGAAGCTACACATATTTTGTAGTGTACCTGCGTACATGTAATTATTTCTTATAGTTCGTTATATAAAGTTAGTTAGATTTTGCTGACGTGTTCAGCTCATTAGCTTACCATAAAATACATGTAGCGGACTTTCATTTTCCTAACTGAAAGAAGCATACTATTCTTGCTTCTACATTCTTCTCTTTCTCTCTTACTTTCTTGATTGGCTCCCTTTTCTCTCTCGTTTATTGTTTCATTAGCATGTTTGTGAGTGTAAGTTTTGGTCAGGGGTTTTGGCTTGTTTCGTCTACTACCATTTATTGCAAACAGGGTAGGGAAAATGCATATGCCAAGGTCTATGGTTTAAACATCCAAACTAACATGTGTAATTTGTCCATCAAACCTGACATAAAGAAACTCAGGGCCTGGGATTCATTTATGTTAGCTCTTGGATATAGCTCATCAAATTCATCCATATATTGTTGGAGATCAGCAATCTGTCTTAAGTTCCTCAACTCAGCTAGTGGATCAATATAAGCAACAATTCCAAATCTAGCTCTAGGAGCCAACACATACTCTTCCTAATCAGAATAAGAATTAGTACCTTTAGTTTTTATATACTCCTGATGCTATTGCAAAGCCTTTCCTTCAAGATGGAACGTTGCCAACCTTACCTTGTTCTCAGGTAACGTCTGATCAACCTCGAAGAAATTTTCCACCCTTAATAGCCGTCCTTCAATGCTCTTCCCGTCAAACTTGGGAAACTCAACCTTTGTTGAATGGTTGAATTGGTGTTCCCATCTCCTTTCTTCCTTCTTTTCGGTTTGGGCTGCACCTGGCGATTCTCCGCCTGATCTTCCTCTGCTATATATCACTTCTTGGTTCTGTAAACTCAAAGCCTTAATCAATGATTTTGGCTCCTCGATCGATGAGTCTTGCTTCCTTTCTAAGTCACGTACTATCTCCATAACTTCCCTCTTAAATTCCTGAAACCTTGTTCCTTCAGCCATGTTTATGCTCGCAGCCGAGAGATTGACCGCTCTGATGCTAATTGATGCATATAAATTTGAGAAGAATGAAGTTTTGTTTGGGAGAGAAGGCAATATCCAGTTGTATTTCAAATAACCGAGGACCAATACAACAGGGAAAATGATTCCCACATAATCACACAAACTGGACAACACACAAGGAGCGTGTCTGCCCATCCTCAAATATGTCTTGCCTTCCAACTCCCTTCCTGAAAAATGCGGGAATGGAATAGTGGATGTGTAACAGAATCATAACAACAGAAACAAACAACAAAATAATAACCGTTGACTAACAGTGTTCCAACGGTCATATATTTAAAAGTCTGTTTAAAAGAAAACGATATGTTGCTGGTGCACTTCATTTACACCTGCTGGAATGTCTGCTCGTTGGTCCGCATCACATTTCAAGACTGAAGAGTCGGTAAAATCTTTCCCTGACCTCTCTTTTCTTTCTGCACTATATATATGATTACTCTAGTAACAAAAAAAGTTATAACCTAACCTAACCGCACCACACCATACCATTCATTGTCTCACATGCTAACCATGCCATCAGAAGAATCTCATAACAAATCCATTCACTCAAGAATCTCTTCCTTTCTAAGTCACGTACTATCTCCTGCTATTGACACTACCAGCGACTGACCTCACTGAAACGAATCATTTGTATTCTTGTTTCTCCGGAAAGCTTGACCTTGCTTCTGTTTGTGAAGTATTACGAAATTTACCCTGTTATACTTTATGAACAATGGGCCTATCAGAAAGTAAACTTGAGGTTTTTTTTTCTTTCAAATACAAACTTTTTTTTTTGCATAATTTAAACTTTAAATACTAAGATAAAAATGTAGAATTTCTGTTTTCCTCAAATGTTTACTTATGGCAGTTACCATTTTCTACCCGTTCCCCTCATAATTTTATAGCCTTTCCCCTTTTATTTAGGCCTATTTTTAAAGATTTCATTCTTTTATTTAGAAGAATCAATCATTTTTCTTGCATTACTGCTTGAATTCTTCATTTTCCCAAGCCCTACTAATGTTCACAGTTTTTAGAATTGTCGAAACTTACCATTATTTTACCTGTTCTTCTTGGGAAAAAGACACATTAGCCACGATAGAAAAAATTGAAAAATTTCTACACTTGTTGAAGGTGTAGTTTCTCAATAAAACATATCCTTCTATTATGTACCCCTGGTTAATGCAGCCTTTTTTTTGTTCCAAACTATTCTTTGAATTTCGAACTCTTCCTTTTTTTTCTTAATTTTTTTTTTTCAATATTCAAACTGTTAAAAATAGAAATGAGAGTGAGAGAATTTTCTTGGATTCCTTACCTAGATTTTGGTAGTGATAAGGCAAATTAGATACAGATTTTATTCCATATATAACTGATTATAACAAGTTAATCTAATATTATATATACGTGTCTTTGCATCCCAAAAAATCATATTTTTCCTCCTTTTTATAATTTTCAATGCTGTCAAGTTCTCAAAATCCCGAACATATAAAAAATTCAAGTGGCCTAAAATTCAACAGAGCAACTTTAGAATCATCATTTCATGTACTCTATTATTAAATTGGTATGCTATGTTATTGATGTCAATTTTTTTATGAAATTTAGTGAAATTATATTTTACTGTGCTCTAGTTAATGTTGGTTCATCATTACACATTATTAAATGGGTATGCTATGTTATTGATGTCAATTTTTATCATGTGCACTTAGAATTAATGCTGCTACAATTTTCATTAAGTTGTGTTTTGCAACAAGATTACTGCAATTTTTGGGAGGTTAAAAGACAGTATTTGTTTTTCTACTGCAGACAAAAGAACATCTAGAGATCCGGTAAGGACAAAAGTTACTGGTCGTGCTGTGCCAGCATATCGCAGGTACTTTCGACGTCTCATTCGAATTCATTTTATGATCGTCTTTTGATATTGTCGACAAATTGATCACATAGTCTTGGCACAGGTCAAAAATGAGAGGTGCTCTTTTACAGGATACTGAAGATGACTAAGATTAATTTTCAAGGACAGTTTACATTATGTTCTGCGTCGAAATGCTGTAAGTTGGGTATATAGCACACTAGGGATAATCTTTTCGTGTACTTAGCTTACTGTATTCAAAGACAATTATTGTAACTTGTGAATTGAGGATCATTTCAAGTTGAAAATACATAAAAGCAGCTAAGAGTTAAATTATCATTGCTTCCATTAACGTAATAGTCTATTTTAAAACAATAATTTTGTGACACATGATGTTACATAGATGTTTCGTTTAAATTTAATGGATGTACTCGCTCTCTTTGCTTCTATTGATGCACATAAATGACCAGCAACCTGTGGATTTGCTATGCCTGCAAAATCTGCAACAAAATACCCTGAATTATTCGACAATCCAAAATTTGAACTTAGATTCACATGTTCATTTTGTAGGAATCTGAAAGAAAAGTAAGTGAAGCTGAAGTACCTGCTGGTATTTTTGCTGCTGCTGCTAGAACTACTGTTGCTACTGCTCCTACTGTCTATACCCTTCCCTGAAACCAGAAGCCTCTTTAATGACCATTTTTCGTGTATATGGTTGTCGGATTTATCAAAGGATAGAGTTGAACAGAGCCTCGATTGTTTCTCTGGTTTTACTTTCGTCTTCCGACTGATAGATGGAATGAACATCTTGATCAAGTATGTCTCTTTCTCCATGCTTCCGCTCCTTGACATCTCAACAGGCTTGCGAACGCTCTTACTTCTCTTTGCTGTTGATTTCTTCCTCTCATCCTTCGAATTGAAGCGAAAACTCGCCTCTTGAACCTCCTCCTGTTTCACTTCCTGTTTCTCATCAACAAGATCCTTCAATGAAAGTTCATAGCTTGACTCAGGCATGTTTCTGATCATCTCCATTAGCTCCTTCCTCCCTTCTGTGATCGCCTCAGAACATATTCGCTGAGAAATCTGGTCGTAGTTACGTTGTAGCAAAGGCAAAGACTCGATGCTTCTCGATGCAAACCGTGTTCTCAAAAAATCTGGTGGTGAATAATTATTGTAGTAGTCTTGTAAATTGTGAGAGGCAACATCACCTGAAGAATTCTCATCATCAATTGCTTGATTTGACATCCAAAAATCAAATTCTTCATCTTCCTTTTTGGTACCGATATGTTGATGAACATGGTTTTTGAGATCAAACATGGTTTTCTGTTTAGATGATTGTGAAGTGGAGCGACGTGTGATCTTTAACGGGAAGAGATGAGTTAAGTCATTTTTTTCTAGACAAAATGTGGATTAGAGGAAGCTACTTCAAAGTCATTGCCGTCTTTAGTGGGATGTGAAGAACCATTTGGTCCAATCTTGCCAATTTTTTCTACAAATGTCTTCGTCAAAGCAATTTCAATTTACACTCAATTAATTTAATTTGTTTTTTTCAAAAAAAAAAATTAATTTGTTAATTTTGTACATATATAAATTTATTCTTTTAACGTTTGAAATTAAATTTGCCCAACTTCTTTTACCAGACGTTTGTGCTTGCTGGTCTTATCATTTCTTAAATATTCTTTTGTGAAAATTTAACAAAACTACAAGATTCAGATATTAAGTAAATAATACATAAGTTTAGTAAAATGTTGATATAACTAATAAAACAATTCATATTAAAAAAATAACTAATTATCAATTTATCTTGGTAAGTTCACAAAGTTTCACAATAACATATTGATATAAAGTTCAATAGATTGTGAAACTATATTTAAAAAAGTTCACAGAAATTTATAATATCAATATTAAAAATTATTTGTTCATATTAGTTCGCATAAGTGAGAAATAGGTTCACAAATATATATTAATAAAATGTTAACTGATATTATATATAATAAACAAGTTAATTTACAAAGGTTCGCATAAAATTAGTTATATTCACAATATTAAATTTTAAAAAATCATTATCACAATATAGAAACTAAAGATGGTTAAATTTATACCTTATAAAGCTCATGTACCATTATTATAAAATCAAACTTAAAAAGTTACCTTGTGAGTAATTACCACTATTCTTTTCATGTTAATAGTCATACTAAAGTACTATTTTTTTGGTGTTTTTACATTCGGATTACAAAGCCCCTTTTTCTTTTGGACAAATTATGTGAAACTCATTTTTAAATACTGTTTTCCTGATAATCAATAATCTTTAAATAATAATAAGAAATCATAATGAAATCAGAGTAAAATACGAGAAAATAAGAGGAGAGAGAAAAATAAAACGTTTTATAACATTCTCGGGCCAAAAACAGTCGTAATATAAAAATTTTACAGCAGAAACAACAAAAGAAGTTTCAAACATTTTCAAACTCAAAGTAGTATCATATATAAGATATGTACAATATGTACAAAGTCAAAACTGGAAGCACACAAAAACAAAACTATGGAGCTCGACCTCTGACGACTGCAAGCTTTGACAGAAGATCTGATCACCGTAGCTCTGGTCCAGTAGCAGCTATCTGCGTCCTGCGCAACATTTAGACACATAAACAAAGATGAGTATGTTTTACAATACTCAGTAAGGTTCGTACGCTATAATTGATTCGTAAATTTAAATACCCGCAGGGACAATCAATATCCCATCTCAGAATACGATCCTCCTCTAACCTAATCAAACAATTCAATCAACTCACATCATTCGCACATCAATCATATCACTCTCATCACGAATACATTCTCAGAAATCGATAATATATCGAATGAGCTCTATAACAACTCTATCACTTTATAACTCGTATAAAGTAATCAAACGTCAAAGTAACATTCGATTCATATCAAACCAATCTTAATTCGTCAATAAAGCATTCATAACTCAATCAGCAGTGATTATAAAAGCAAAGTATGAATGCGACTCAAATGCGTATGAATGCGATGCAATCACATGCAAATGTCTGCCCCGGGGTCTTTCTTTCTTTTTCTTTTTCTTTTCTTTT
>CANYCX010185236.1:0-14159 GCA_948193385.1 Breynia disticha f. nivosa | reverse complement strand
GTCAATTTCAATTGCCATCCTCGCAAATTTGCCTCTCCCTCCCTCTTTCGTGGTGTAGTCTACACGAATCACTTTGCCAATGACATTCCCAATAGCGGTAACTACCTTTTGATTATAGTAGTGGTATGGTAATCCTGGGAGTCTCACCCATGCCACTAGACTAGATGGATATATATTATCTGTTGAAAAAGATGGGGTCCAAGGTTGAACAACTAAGTAAGAGCCTCTAATAACCCATGGTCCCCCTAGTAGAGCATTCATGTAATCATCATGTTGATCCAAAGTGACAAGAAAGTAATGATTTTCCAAATCAACAATCTCAAAGTTACCTTTAGGCTTCCATTGGGAAATAATCCCATATCTAAGCGACTTATACCCCAGTCCTCCCACGAGTAATCGCACTGCTACTGTTTGTTTGAAGGCTTTAGTTAGTACTTGATGGACTCTCGGTGAAAAATTAATTGATGGGATTCCTCCAGCCATTCTAACACTGACGTCTTTCTCACCCAATTCCAAGGTTTCATTGTGGTGATCAATTAATTGGGATTTCTTAGAGTGATTACCCACCAACTTGTCCTTGAAAGAGGCCTGAGGGTTAGGGTCCTGATCCTTCGAGCTTGGAAATTGTTTGCCGTTGTCTACCGGTGCACTTACTTCCTCCAGATTGGAGGGGTAAACCTCACAAGCTCCATTCATCGGAACTCCTACTTTTGGATCATCATGAGTTTGGGGTGGAGACATAGAGATGGGGTTTTAGGGGAGCCCTCCAGAACCCATCGTAGTCATACGGGTAGGGTCTGTTTTAGTCATATCCATCGATTTTGGTGGTTCAAACTCATCTGAACTAGATTCTTGTTGAGTTGACAACATCGGCACATCGTCAGCACCTTGGTTCGATTGTGGGGCCTGTTGCAGGTCGTGAGAGAGAGGGGCGAGAGGCATGGGACTGGTGGCCTCAGGCCCCCCCGGTGGGGGCTGGAGTTGAGGAGTGTCCGTGTTAATTCAAATCTAATAGCAAAGTTCTTTAAGAGGTGATTAACGAATTGCGCCGTTAACAAAGCCGAAACCTCTCACTAACCAACTTTCCTCTTCAACTTCACAATCAAAACTCTGTCACTAACTCAGGAAACTCGCTCCCAAAACTCAGCCTAAAACTCCTCACCAAGTGTCAAAAAAAAAGAAACCAAATGTAATTAAACAGAAAATGGGAAGCAAGAAAATTAACCAAACCACTTGGTGTTGCGTCGTTAACCAAATCGAGAAACTCTACTCCACTTCAAATCAAACACCAACTCCATCGATTAGCCTTCCACTGCCGCCATTTAATCAGAGCATTAATCGGAGAAGGCTGGAACTTCAGGAAATTCTCAAGGCCATCGAGTAGGTTGCGCAGGGTTAAGTTTAGTTTTTTTGTTTTTTTGCTTTTTAGTGTTTTAATTTTGAGCTGCGGTTATAGTTGAAAAAAAAATTTTAAATTTAAAATTAAGACCAAAAGGAAAAGACTTTAATGATGGACTGAGAGAAAACAAGATTGAGGTCTCAAAACCCAAAAGGAAAAGAACTGGATCTAAAAAATTTAAAATTAAGACCAGTGCTGGGCCTAATCATGAAGGGGAGCAATTAGAACGAGGCTTAGTGGGGTATTGGGTATTACCATGCAGGATGCCCAAAAAACAAGATATCAGCGGGTTCTGCAATGCAGGCCTGCCGGGAACAATGAGTCTCTTAAGTTAGAATTGCCACTGGATTGGCAACACGCGTGCAATTCGTATGTTAACTGATTTAATTCACGTCTACAAGCCAGATTTTATTTTCTTAATTGAAACTTTTTGTAATGGTGATGCAATTGGCAAGATTATGAATGAGTTTAAGTTTTTTGGTTATTTTGCGGTTGATAGAGTTAGTAGAGCGGGTAGGCTTGGGTTGTTGTGGAAAAAGCCCAATTCAGTTTCTATTTTTTGTTCTGGACCTCACCATATTGATGCTGAATTTAAAGTTCACAATGAACCTATGGTTAGAGTAACGGGTTTTATGGCTATGCTGAGAGGTCTTTAAGGCAACGTTCATAGGACCTTCTTAGAAGTCTAAGGGGTGGTTCTGATTTACGTAGTGTGTAATTGGTGATTTCAATGGCCTTCTTTTGAATTCGGGGAAGGAAGGTTGGGTCCCTCACTCTAGAGCTTTGATGGAGGGATTCAGAAGCGTCATCGACAATTGCAGTTTAATGGACTTGGGGTTCATTGGGCCTCAGTTTATGTGGAAAAGAGGAGGGCCGTCCGAGAGGGTGCGCCAGAGACTTGACTAGGCTCTCGCAGACCGTAAGTGGATGGATACTTTCCCGGTGACTCTGGTTACTAACATTGGTACCATTTCGTCTGATCACTTGCCTATTTTGCTGCAAATGCGCAAGTTCTTGAAGGTTAAACCAAAAGCAGATTTAAGTTTGAAAATAGATGGTGTAGAGAAAAGGAATGTGGCAAGATCATCCGTAGGAGTTGGGCTACAAGCGAGGGGCTGAATCTGTCTGATAGGCTTAAGGTTTGTAGGTAAAAATTTTAAAAGGTGGGGCAGCAAATTGGTTAGATCCCTGAGAAGGAGGATTGGGGTTTACAGAAAAAGAATCCAATTCCTTAGAAAAGCAGGCCAGACATGGTGTGGCGAGGAGCTTCAAATGGTTGAATTCAAATTTCATAGATTATTATTTCAAGAAGATGCATATTGGAAGCAACGAGCCAAATTGTTTTGGCTAAAAATGGGGGATTCTAATACCCACACGTTCCACACGGCTGCTAATGGCAGGAAGACCAAACAAAAAATTGAAAGGATTCAAGACGACAATGGGGATTGGCTAGAGCAGGGGCGAGGCTTGGAGGAATCGATTAAGGCATATTTTGAAATGTTGTTTTCAAAGAGGGATGTGGAACCTTCAAGGGTTACAGATAACTTTATGTGCAAAGTTAGTGAGACACAAAATGCCAATCTAGTGGCCCCTATTAAGGAGGAAGAGGTGAAGGCGGCTTTATTTTTAATGCACAACGACAAAGCCCCGAGGGAGGATAGGTTCAGCCCTGATTTCTATAAGAATTACTGGGGAATTGTTGGAAAAGAAATGACAGATGAGTATAGACGGTGGGTGCAGAATGGTTTCATCCCTGAAGGAATGAACAACTTTATCATTGTCTTAATCCCTAAGATCAAGAGTCCTTGTGAAATTAGTGAGTTTCGGCCAATTTCTCTTTGTAATGTTATTTATAAAATTTTTTCCAAGGTGTTTACGTGCAGGCTGAAAGCGGTCTTGCATGGGATCATTTCAGAGGTGTTGAGTGCTTTTGTGAAGGGTTGGATGATCATGGACAACATTGTCACTGCAAATGAGATTACCCACGACATGAGAGGGAAACGAAAAGGTAAAGATGGCTGGGCGGCTCTAAAGATTGATCTTGCTAAGGCATATGATTGATTTGATTGGGACTATTTACAGTAAGTGATGAAGGCAATGAGGTTCTGTGAGAAATGGATAGGCTAGATGAATATGTGTGTACGTTCTGTGAAGTATAACATTATGGTCAATAATAATCTTGTGGGTCCAGTGATCCCCGAGAGGGGTTTGAGACAGGGGATCCCATTTCCTCGTTCTTATTTATGATTGGGGATGAGGGGCCTTTGGGTTTGCTAGATAAGAAAGAGGCGCGGGATGAGATACACGGCTTTTCTATTGCCAGGGATGCTCCCAAAGTCACCCATCTCCTGTTCGTGGATGACTCTTATTTGTTCTTTAAGGTTGGGGATAGAGAATGCAGGCACATTAGCGAGGTTCTTAACACTTTTTCAACTAGCTTGGGCTTAGACATTAATAAGAACAAGTCGACAGTGTTCTTTAGCAAGAATGTGGATGGTGATAGTAGGAAAATGGTTTGCGATAGATTGGGGGTTAAGGAGGATTGTTGTAGTGGGAAGAATCTAGGGATGTTTTGGAGCAAGATCAAAGTCTGAAAGAGGAGGAATCTCTCTAACGGTGGCTCATGCGCTTCCCAATTATGTCATGAGTCTATTTGTGATCCCGAAGGACCTTTGTCATGAGTCTATTTCTCAAGACGGTAAAGAGCTTTAAGTTTTTTTGGATTTCAATCTAGCTCTTCTTACTAAGCAGGGGTGGAGATGCATTACGTCCCCTGATTGTTTGATGGTTTGAATCTTGAAAGCAAAATATTATAAGAACTATGAATTCGTGAATGCGACGGTTCTCGATGGCGCAAGTATGATATGGGAAAGCATATGCAATTTGAGGGAAGTCTTAAGTCTTGGGTTGAGGAGGAAGGTAGGAAATGGGCGTGACACGACTGTGTGGGGGTGCCTTGGTTGATGGATGATTCTCAGCCGTTTGTGGTGTCTGAGGAGGTTCTCCAGAACCCTCCACTAAGGGTTTCAGACCTAATGTGCATAGGAGAGAGAAGTTGGAACGTGGGTTTGATCTGCTCCTTTTTTAATGAGAGTGACTGTAGAAAAATTTTAGTTATGCTGTTATGCTTTGACAATCGATGGGACAACTGTTATTGGAAAGGAGAAAGGACGGGGGACTATAGCATCAAGACTAGGTACAATCTGCTGAGGTGTAGTCGTGTACCTATCAGCGATGATTCGGTGGTGCCGTTTTGGAAGTCCTTATGGTCTATTGTGGGGTCACCTAAAGATGATTCACTTCTTCTGGAGATTGGCTTCCAACTGCTTACCAACTATGGATAATTTGGGTCGGAAGAATGTCAGGCTTGAGTCGCTGGCTTGTCCAGTTTGTAACAGGGTTCTAGAGTTTGCTGTCCATATTATTGTGGGGTGTGATTTTGCTGTTCAGGTTTTCGTGTGTCTGGAGTTTGGTTTTATTGCCCCAATTCTACTAATTTTATGGGTTGGTTCAAGAGGATGCTGAAGTTGAATGAGAGGGGGTTTAGGCTGATTGTGTGGCCGTTTTCTAGTCATTGTGGAGTTATAAGAATTAGGTAGTATGGAGTAAAAAATTTGCGACCGTTAGATCAGCGTTATGTAGAGCCTCCAATGTGTTGGGTGCATGAGTGAAGGCTAGGAAAGAGAGTAGGGATATGGATAGTTGCATCAGGGTTGTGGGTGTGTTGATGTTGTGGTCTAAACCTGATTTTGGTTGCCTGAAAATTAATACAGACACTACTTGCAAGGATGGATAGGGGTTTACGAGTTTGGTTTGCAGGGACGATGAGGGTCGGTCCTGCGGGGGCTGCGTTGTGGAGCTCAAATTTAAAACACAATATCCCCAAATTTTTGCCCCATTTTAAAAATATAAGAAATAAGTTAAACTCAAACTTAAATATAAATAAAATCTCATATATAGATATCCCGATCTCAGGCCCAAATTCATTTACACAAAATATATACAAACCAGTGGAAGCAAAATACCATATATATACATATATGTACAATTCTGTACAAAACAAAAGATGAATAAAACACTGGAGCTAGACCTCATACAGATCTCGATATGCCTCTGATCAACAGTTCGCAAGTCCAAAAGCAGCTATCTACGATCTGCACCACAATTCAACATTCAAACAGGTGAGTATTCACAAATACTCAGTAAGTGGAAATCAGAATATTGAATAATTGAAGTGCAGGGGAACAGCACAAAGTCGTGCTGGATGAACACATGGGCGTGCTCAACAGCTTTCCCAGTTGACACGTCGTGCCAAAATAAACACGAGCTGTGTTTATTAAACACAAACCCAGGTAACACGATCGTGTTACCTTAGAGCACGGGGAGTGCTCATACACAATCCCAGAATGGCCCAGTAGCACGGGGCGTGCTGGTCAGCACGTGGTCGTGCTGAGCTACTGTTTTGGTACTTTACAATTCTGATTTCATCTAATTCTCAGCAAACAAGTTATGTATAGGTATAAACCTATCCAGAATCAATTATACATCATACAAACAGTGTTCAAACTCATCAAACACATAATCACCCTTGTTTGCACAACAATATGGTCCAGTACCAAACATGCCAATACACATGAACTCATTATATAACTCACTAGCATACATATGTAGATATCAAAATCAATGCTCATATGAATGCCTTAATCTCGTGTATGCAATGAATCTCATGCACACACATATATGAATTCCCGGGGCTTACATCCATTGGCGTCTCACTAGCGTCGCGGGTCTCACGCGACATAACAAGTCTTACGTGGCATTGAGCGTCTCACTCGACATCGTGAATAAATCACAGAATTGTCGGGAATCTCTCAACCGACACATCAGGAATCTCTCAACTGACAGGTGCGCGTCTCATGCTGGAATCTTTGTAGCTCAGTGTCTCACAAACAAGCAACACAATGAATGATTATATGCATTCAACATGCTATAAGATAAATCTCAAGTGTATGCTCAAATCAAGTAAGTCTCATGCTCAATATATACATGCCAAAGCAAGTCACATGTTAATATGTCAACCATAAGTCAACAATATGTCAATCAGGCATATAATCAAATAAAGCATACCAATCACAATCACAATCAATACTCATATTAACACAAGCTAATTATGTTTCACACAACATAACATTTGATTATTTAAATTCTCTTTTTAAGCTTTTAAGCTTTAAGTCTTTTATCTCTTTTTCCTTTAAGTATTAAGATACTTAACTAAGGAAATCACTTACGAAACTAATAAATACTCGTAAGTATAAAGGTCGCAAGTGGAAACCACTTACCTCAAAATACGTGTAACTAAGCACCGCCTCCACCGCTAGCTCATCGACTCAATTTCTCGGCCTAAGATCGTTTAGCTCCTCCTAAACAATCAAACAATCCATAATCAATCATTCAATCCCTCACTTTCATTCTTAAAACATCAACCAACCCCTATTCATATTCCAGCAACATTTCCAGCCACAAAACAGTTCAATCTAACCATTTGCAGCAAGTTTAAGCTAGTCCAACTTATCCAAACTAATTATAGAAGCTTACCTTTACACTTGGGATTGATTTTGGCAAGAAATGATGTTATGTTGATCCAAAATGTTGCTGAACATCCCCTAGGGTCTTTCCCAAATGACCTGCCTGCTTACTTCTCTATTTTGAAACAAATAGAAAGCAGAATCAATCAAGTCAGTTTAGTCCCAATGAACACGACCTCGAGCACGGGTTGTGCCACACGTCGTGCCGTGAAATCTCAACACGAGTTCTTGTTCTACCATGCACTATATTGTTCTGCATTTAATTCAACACAAGGACGTGCTGATTTTTCCAGGATGAGCACGGGGTCGTGCTAATCATCCCACATGAGCACGGGGCATGCTCATTGTCGTGCTGTCTACTAATTTTCCAAATGTTTCCTAAATCAATCCGATTTGATCCAAATAAATGAAGTTTTTGTTTAATTTTAATTCCTACAATTTTCAGGACGTTACATGCGTGGCGAAGCTAGAAGGTTGAATGGATCCGTCCATTCTTGAGGCCATTGCCATTAGAGAAGCATTAGGGTGGATCAAGAACAAACATTTGCATATGGTTCTCATAAAATCAGACTGTGCCATTGCTTTTTCTACCATTGGGGAAGGGGTGAACTTGAACTCGCCTTTTGGTTTGATCATCTCAAATTGTAAAACTATTCTGTCAACTCTTATTTGTGTACGAGTTGAGTTTATTCGTCGGTCCACGAGTTCGGCTGCTCATGAGCTTGCTCGAGCAGCGAATTCCCTTCCAGACGGCAGTGCTTGGGGCCTATGTCCTCTTGATTGTATTGTGGCTGCTCTTGTAGTTGATTAAAGTAATATATGGGAATATCATTTTGGTTCCAAAAAAGCATTACCGATTGATTTCTTTTCAGCTGATAAAGAAAAGCAGAAAGTTTAATCACGTCGACTTCAATTAGGCAAGATTACAGGAAACATCTCATCTTTCATCGTGTTGTAAGTTCTTTTATTTTATATTACAAGACTTAGAGCTTTGTTTATTTACAATCGCTGGTTGTTGCATTTTTTGTGGTTATTTTTCCTTTAATTTTTAATATGAATATGGTTTTTTTTGTGTATCATTTGTTTTATATGTGACAGTCATTATGAATTGGGAATAAAAATTTGTTTGTGCATCATTATTTTAAATTATTATTATGTCATTATTTATTTATATAGATGGGTGGACATAATAATCATGGAGAGGGTATGGATTGGCCTGAAGAAAATGAAAATTTTTTTTAGAGATTTTAGCAGAAAGGGTGAAACAAGATCCTAATGGAACACCAGTCTTTAAAGGAACTGATTGGATAGAAATTGATGAAATCATATTTTTAAAGTTTGCCATGAGATATAGTCCTGAGAAACTCAAAGCCAAATATTTTCGCATGCGAACTACATATACAAAATTTACGGAATTAATTAGTAACACCGGTGTTATGTGGGACTCGAATTCTAGACGAGTCTTTGCTAGTGACACCATATGGGATGATTATCTTAAGGTAAAATATTATTTTAATTTCAAATTAATCTTTTTCTTGGTATAATTAATTTAATTTATGGTTAATTAATTTTTTTTTGTTGCAGTTAGATAAAATTTTCAAATCTTTTAAGAAAAAAAGTTGCAAGCTTTATCCATTATTAGGGGTGGTTTTTAATAATTCTACAGCTATTGATATATTTTGCAATGCTTCAACTGTAACATCTCAAACTTCAGAAGAAGAACAAATGATGGAACAAGAGTATTTAGGAGCGAATGAAAAAGTACTTGTAATAAAATAAAATGTAACACAGAAGAAGATTCAAAATATTTGCCTTCTAATAAAAGGGTAAAAAGAATTTGGGAAAAGATGAATTTGATGCCCTTATAGACGTTTGGTCACAATCGATTGTCGCGAGAAAGGAAAACGACGTACCTAAAGCGGAGAGATACAAATCAAAATCTAGTGAAGTTGCTAGTTCCACTATAGAAGAGCTCTCCATCAAAGACTGCATGGTTGTGTTGGATAGTATGGAAGATGTTCACACAATGTCTTACAATAAAGCTATTGAATATTTTCTTGATCTTAATTGGAGGAAAATATTTTTTCTTTGAAATGAGCATATTATTATCTAATATAATTTTTTAGGATAACAATGCTACATTTTTATTATTATTTTGATTTATTTCAAAGTATTAAACTGTTATTTTTTATTTAATATGTAGTAAACTTCAATTATGATGAATTTTGATGATTTTTGTTATTGTATTTTTTTGGTATGTGATAGAAATTTATTTATGTTTTATAATTAATTTTCAATTATTGTTGTCCAGATCATTTGATTGTGCAAATTAAAGATGTTGCAACAATTGAATTTGAATATTATGTCAAATTCATCTAGCAATAGCTCCAGTACAGATGATGATGAAATTGATCTTGACATGATTATGTTTATTTTTTTAAAAGAGCATACCACTGCATTTATTGATAGAACTCCTCGTAGGACATTAATGCTTAGTGGAAAGGAATATATTAGATAAATTTTATGTGGGCATGTAACATCTCGAGAATTTTTTGTCTTAAAATTATGATAAATAAATATGTAAACATCAATATATAGCAGTTGATCAAAGGTTATATAAGGTTGACATGAAATAACCAAAGAAAAATAAAAAATGCTGGAAATGGGAAGTACGCACAGTGGATAACAAACTACGCACAGTGGGCACGACCACTCGTAGTCCACTACCCACCACGCTTGGATTGCTGAAATCTGGAAAAAAATATATAAGTCGATGAATCGAGAACTTCACAGAAACTCAAAAATATAAAACCTCAACTCTAGAGCAAAAGAGAGGGAGAGAGAGAGAGCAAAGAAAAGTGAGAATTGACCAGAGAAAGTGAGTTAGAGATTTATTTCTTGCAACCTTCATTCTAAGTTGCTAAGGTAAGATTTGAGAAAGGTTTCCATGGTTTACTTAAGGTTTATGGTTTGGTATTTGCTGATTTGTATAAAGTTTAATTGAAGATTTGGTTACTGGAAATGATGAAATGAAGTGTAAGAAACTTGGATTGATTGTATGTATGTGCTAGGAAGGATTTGAAGAAGAAAAGTTGATGGAAAAGAGTGAAAACATGTGGTTTAGTTAAGGTTTACAAATGGTTGATTGCTGGAATTTGGAAACCTTAGTAATTATATGTATTGAATGGAAATTTATGCTGGAATGACATGATGAGAACTTGAATGAATTTAGGTATTTGAATTAGAGGAAGTATTCTTCTAATGGATGAAATTGGTAAGAATAGCTTATAAGAAAAGGATGGAGAATAGTTGATTTCAAGTTGATAAATGATTGTTTTGATAATGTTAAGTAAACAATGAATGTATTACTACTTAGTTAATGTCTTGTAGGTTATGAATTACATACAGGAGGATCTTTACGACTGAGGAGTGATTGTTGAGTTGTGTTAGCTTAGTTGATTTTTCTTGTTTCGAGGTAAGTGTCTTACGCTTACGAGTAAGTGTTTTTACACTTATACATTGATTGGTACTTTACTTTAGGCATCTTTCTATATAAATAGAATTGGCCTATAATGATATGTTGAATTGTTAGATATAGATGAACCATATGAGAGTGTGCTGTTTTTGTTTCGTGATTGATATGAATAGAAAGAATGTGATATGAAAATACGTCCTGAGTTGACATATGGTTCATGATTTGCAAAGCTTAGTTGTTTGTTTATTATAAAAAAGTATTCAAATCTAAAGGCTGATTATGTATGAAATGTTCTTAGGAACATTAATGTGATTTTACTATGCTTTGCGACTGATTTGGCATGTTGATCATACTTGCCTTGCTGTTCATATTTATGGACTATGTTTGATTGGATTCATATGCTCTTATACCATGTTGACTTTGGGTTGATATGTGACTGATTAACATGCTCTATTGTGTTTGATATCTTGATTGATATTCACACGAGCTTGAGATATTTATGAAGGCATATGACAGCTTTGTTGAGCATGTTGTGTAACGTCTTAAAAATGTTGATAAATTAGCAGATTTTAATAAAGTATATGCGAAAATGTACATAAAATTTTTGCAAAATAATTTAAATAATAAATTAGTGAAAGGGTTGAGAATAAATGAAAAATAAAAATCGGAAGTTGTGAAGTTTATCGCGAAAGAGAAACGAGGGAACGGTGAGTCATAAGTGATCGAGGGCAAAACCGTCCAAACCGAACCTTTATATATGCCTTTGTTCCTCTCTCTCTACCATCACCAAAAACGTTCTCTCTCTTTCCCTACCATCTCTCTTGTACGAAAAACCCTAGGAATCGACTTTCCACGTCAAACCCTAGTGTCTGGGAGATTTGAAATCGATCGGAGGTTGAATTCTGGTAAGCATTTCTTGCATGGTTTGTAAATCCCGTTTTTGAATCTAACCCTAGCTTTTTGGCCTTAAATCTCTTTCGTTTAAGCTCCGATTTGAGCAAATAATGGCTCGTTGGAAAGCTTAACATGTGTACTATCCGTTAGTAACCATTTTTAGTGTTTAAATTTGTTTTAGGTATCTGAAATTGAGGTTCGAAATTCATCTGTGAATAGTGATGGGATTGGGTTTCTTAACCCTAGGCTTGATTCCGAGTTCTATTGTTTAGGTAAGATTCTTCAGACCCTATTGAGGTTATTTTGATCATCAATTTGATTGGGTGTTAATTGATGAGAGAGATTGTAATAAGGGTAGGAAAAATGTTTAGGGTTTTGTAAGGAAGATTATAGGAAATTGAGTTAATGGTGATGGTGGATGGTAGAAATCATAACAACGTACTATAATAAATCAGTTAAGACCATTAATGATGGTTGGTGGAAAGAAGGAAAAGGAATTAGGTTTGGGGTAGTTGGAAAACATTAATCGGAGGAAGAGGAAAGATAATAAAAAGGATTGTTAAAATGAACAAGCATATAAGCATTGTTAATTTACCATTTTTGCATAATGTCATATATGTATAATTAATGTAAATCCATAATTTGTATAATAGGAGGTCAAAATCCAGGAGAGGGGAGTTCCCGGCCATAATGTTAGGAGTTGTTTGCCAGGTAAGCAACATGAATGCAATATTCCTTGGTTGTATATTCTGTGTTTGTGGAAAATGTATAATGTGTTGTTAGTTCTGGTTTTGAAAATGATTGTTGATGGTATGCCTAACGTGATGGTTAGGTTTAAAGCTTGTGTGACTAGTATAGATTTGGTATGTGTGTTGCTATTCGATTTATCATATGTGAAAGAATGAGCATATTTTTATATTATTGGTTATATTAATGGTTGGTGAATTCATGTTGGAGATGACATGATTTGGAAATGATATTGATGCATGTTTTGGTCATAAGAGCATTGTCATGACATTCATGCATGTGAGTATTGAGTGGAAAGATTGAACTTAAATGATAGCTCTTAGTGAGCAAGAGATTTGAGGGAGTGATTATGGCTATTGGAAGCATAAATTGCAGTAGTATATAAAACATACGTTACCACAGCACAGTGGAAGACTCGGTTCACTTTTTAGTGTTCGAGCGTGCCAGGCCAAGTAAAGGCATAAAAATCTATGGTCAATAGTAATTATAACCACATACTCCCGGCCGACGAGGCCCGTTTGCAAATGTCAAAAGAAATGGCCAGGTAAGGGCATAATTTAAAACCCAGAGTTTGAGATTGTGAGAGTTGCATTGAATTGCATTAGCATTTGTTATTCATAATCATAAATCGTATTTGGTGGAATCGTATGATTGTATGTTTAGATGATGGGTTGATTGGGTGTTAGTGAGGAAATGTATACCATGTTTGAAGGTTTGGTAATGAGCTTATTATGTTTATGCAATATGACATGAATGTGTGAGTATGTGAATGTCTTATGTCTTATGTAATTTATAAGAGAATGTGATTGAAAATGGATTAGATTTGCTAAGATTTATTGTTGAGATTTGAGTAGATAATAATTTACTGTCTATGTGGAATCTAGCTGTGAAATGAAACGATTTATGTTGATTGAGAATTGAATTGGAGTATTAAATGGTGCTAGGAGGTTAAATTGATAATGTGGAATGTGGCGGGATTGTATGGTTTGAATTGCATTAGCATTTGTCAATCACCACTGCGCATAGTTTAGGCTGATCACGTGTGGATTGCTGGGTTCTGAATTTTGGGAATTGTTATGTTTGGTTATTGTTTGAATGAGATCCCGTTGAGTGTCTATTTGCTTTATGGTTATCTAGTGTTATGAATTTGACTGTGACATTGTGATTGTTGTGAAATGAATGTTTTTTTTAATAATTTTTGTGTGGAATATTGTCCATTGGGTAAGTGTTGCTTGCTGAGTCTTGCGACTCATTGCGTTTTATGCCTGTCGTGTGGGTTGGGACTTAAGGGAAGACTTATTTTGCTACGAGAAGGATAAGGACTGCTTGTTTCTGACTCCGACTGCAGAGTTCGAGGAACTTAGGTGGGCTGTGCACGAAGACTTGTGTTGATTTAAAATAGTGTATGTATTTTTGGCGTATGATTATACGCGAAATGGAGTCAAGCCGATTGCTTTTCTCTTGTAACCAAAGCATTTGTTGTGATGCCAAAATTCACAAAATTATTTTTTCGATAAATTCGATTTCGCGCTATATTTTTTTTTCTTTTAATATCACGACTACAAGAATAAAGAAGATTCGCAATGAATAAAACATGTGTAATCATATATATATGAAATCGATGTGGCAAACATGCATTTAGTTTAAACCAAACCCGGTACAAAAGAGTGAAATATGCAGAAGCCATGAGTTTTGGTTTAAAACAATACACTTTGCCAAGTCTATAACCTATATGAGAGGCTATACAAAAACCAAGGTATAAATCCCAAAAACTCTGTCCGGAGCCGACCTGCTGTAGGTATCACACATGTACGCTCCGCCCGAAAATCAAGTCTCAGCACCAGCTACTGACGATCTGCACATATTTAAAACAGCCAAACAACAGGTGAGTATTTTACAAATACTCAGTAAGCGATCCTTAAGTTGGAAGACTGCGATGCGCAGGGGAACTTCGGCCATCGTCGGCCTAATCTCCTCCAATTCCACTATAGTTTAAGTATTTTAAATAATACAAACAATCAACAAGTCAAACACATCTCTTAAGTGATCTTTCGGAAGG
>CANYCX010185059.1:0-10926 GCA_948193385.1 Breynia disticha f. nivosa | reverse complement strand
TTGGAATTAATCAAAATGGATATGATAAGAGGGCATGATAGACATTTCAAGCCACACTACATTTTAATAGTGATGGCTAATCCTAGAACTCTATGAATCTATATCGACTCTTATTTCCTCTTCTTGGGCTCTAGATATTTGTGATACCTAATTTTTTAGAAGAGGTTTAAGTATAGTAAAAATGTAAGATCTTTGAGAAATTTTGAAATTTGTTCTAACAAGTTGTTTATTGAAAGATCTAATTCTCGAAGATTTGTCAAGAAAACCAAACATGAAGGGATGACACCTTCAAATGAATTTTCCTGTAAATAAAGGAGTTCTAATGACTGCACCCTCTTATGACTTTTAAAATTTCACCTAACAAATTGTTTTCTACTACATTGAGGTTATATAAACTTTCTAGCTTCTCGAGTTCAACGGGTAGAATGCTAGTTAACATGTTTTGTGTAAAAAACAAACCCTTTAAATAATTAAGGAACAAGTATAAATTAGTAAGGTTATTTTTGGAAAGATAAAAATTGGTGAACATTTTCATCTTCCCCATGTTTGAAGGGATATTTCCTACCAATTTTTTGCCAAATAATAAAAGATTATACAAATTAGTTTGGTTTCTCATGGAGTATGAAATCTCACTTGAAAATTAATTTTGCATTAACTTTAAATCGTGCAGCTTTCGAACCTTTATAATTGACAAAAAATAGATCCTATGAAAAGGTTATGTCCATGTAGAGACCAATTAAATGTACTAAGTTGTCAATACCAAATAGGATACTTCCTAAAATTTGATTCCGTATAATGTTGAGACCATTGATTTGAATTGATAAATTGACGATAGAACTAGATAAAGTACCTCAAAATGTTTTTTTGCAAAAGACAAGATTTGCAATTTGATGCAATTAGTTAAAGATGGAAAAAAATGTAAAATCATCGTTTGAATAACTTCCAAGATAGTTTTTTTAAGATTTAAATAGCCAAAATTTTGCAATTTTCTGATATCATTTGGAACTCTTTCCAAAAAATAGTTGAGAGATATGTGAATGACTTCTAATTGAGAGCAAATGGAGATGAATCCTGGGATATGCCCAGAAAAATTATTGCCACCAATACCAATTACGTTGAGAATGGGGAAAATGAGAAATATATCATCTGATAGAACTCACTGAAACTCGTTTAATGGTAATACAATGGAATTGAGAAATGTGATATTGACAATGAATGATGAGATTACACCTGATAATGTATTTTCTCCCAGAGTAAGTAAAGTTAATTTTGTTACTCATCTCTTCTAGAATATTTTCCTTCATATTGTTTGTTGCTACTATAAAGAAGTTGCAGGCTAGAATGTTGGCTATAGGAGAAGGGAGTTCTCTTATTATATTGTTACTTACAAGGATAAGACCTTTAAGTTTTTTCAACAAACCGATATCCACATGAATTGTTTCAACTATTTTATCATGAAACAAATTTATTTGTGTGAGTTATATGTTAGGATAATTTATAGTAAGTTATCATAGATTGAAAAACGAATAAAGTGAATGACATATATTTATATTGTTAGTATCCTATTTAACTTAAATTAAATGAGTTATATTTTAAAGAGAATCTCAATTTGACAATAATTTAAATAGTAAAAATAAAGGACACTTGGGCACTCGACCCATCTTGGGCTGATAAAATAAATCATAAATAGATTTATTTTTACCAAAATAATTTATTTAATTTGAAATTAACACTTAGTTAACTGTTAAAATTCCATGAGTCATACATTTTCATTTAATGCTCTAAGAGACATATATTTACATAACAAGAATTGTATACTTCCATTACAACTCTGTTATGGCTTACGAATATATCTATTTAAACTATTAGTTTCATATTTTTTGTAATTATTATTCACTTGCAAGATGTTCTAGTGTATTTCTCTAGAATTAATGTTTAGAGAAATAGTTTTCTTTTGTTAAATCCTAAAAGAAATATGCCCATATATCATCAACAACATAGTGGGAGCTAATATACTTGCAGTATACCACACAAAACAGTATGTGGAAAAAAATCAATCTTCTAGAGCACATCAATTGTAAAATGTCGCGAGAAAAAATTAGTAGAAAAGGAATAATGTTTAATTTTGGGTCAAACATTTTGTTTAGAATATAATATTAAGTATAATTTTTTTCGTCCAATTTGATGCTTAACGTTTGTGTCGTAACTCAATTTGATGTTTCAGTAGAAATTTAGCATTCTAATATAGCACTGGTGTTGTACCATTAGTGTACTAATTAACACATTAATTAAGCTACGATGCAAATGTTAACATTAAATTGAAAAAAAGATTGAACACAACATTATACTTCGAACAAAACATTGAACTCAAAATTAAAATCCCAAAAATAGTCTGTTCAACCTTTTTTCCTTTAATTAATTACAACAAGACAAGTCGAAACGCCTTATTTCAGGGTGTGTGATTTTTATTTTAAATGCCAAACTGATAATTTTACTCTACCTACTTGTATGGTTCCAGACCTTTAACTAAATTAATGTTAAGGATATTTTTTTGCCAATAAACTAATGATAATGTCAGTCATAATTCATAACGATAAGACTATAACTAATTTGAGCCTTCTCAATATGTTATTTAACTTCACTTACCGTACAATCAAAGCCACGAGACCTTCATTGTAAATTATTAAAATTGTTGGATCAAGAGTGATCAACATTTAAGTCCTTCCTATGTTTTGATAATGGTATTAGTGGTGAAATTAATAAAATTGAGTTTTAGATTATGCAAAGAATAAAAACAAGTGTTGTAAGCTGGTAACACACGATAAGCCATGTTACTATGTGTGGAAAAGTCAGAAAATGGAAGAAAAACTTTCAAGGGAACGTTATTCAAAATAAGCCATGTTACATGGACGTAACATATGTTACGAGAAAGCTAGTACATTAGTAAATCATGGCCAAGGAAAAATACTACTGCCTTAATACACAGAAAGATGGTATGCTAATGTATGTTACACTAAAGCTAATGTATGTTATCAAAATTGGAGATCAACTAAAATGCTACTGGAACAATAAATAGAGAATGGCAATTGCACAGATCAACCTGTACAAACAAAGGCATGTGCAACACGAGCATCGTGATGTATGTTACACATATAGGTAACATACGTTATTAAGACGTAAATTTAGATTTAGACACTATTTGATTGGGCAACAAGAAATGATGGAAATAAAAAACTATTATCTTTAGAGAGGGATATTTATACATTCAAAAACTCTCAAGAGACATAAGACACATTGCTGGAATCATCCTTTGAGAGCTTTTTAGTAAGAAATCAATATTGTGCATCAAGATTGTTAAGAAATCAAAGAAAGGCTTTGGTGTTCATATATCACTAGGGTTTATTAAAGTGAGTCATTTTCTACTTGCATTTTTAACTGAGAAACATTGAGAGATTGAGTTGTAATATTATTGTCAGTATTGATTGTTTGGGAAAAATTTTGCTGGGTTGATAATCTTGTATAGATTATAGTTTGGTTTGTTGTCTAGAACTCTTGTAAAGGTTTTGGTGTGATAGTTCTCACCTTACTTGAAAGTGATTGTAATTGATTAAAGAAATATAGTGTAGGCTAAAAATCCTTAGTTGGGAGACTAAGGAAGTGGACGTAGGCTAGTTAAAGCCGAACCACTATAAATTGCCTTGTTGTTGTGTGTTGTTTTACTTGCTTTTAGGTGTTTGAAAAATTTCCCACAGAGAGCTCGAAAAAGATGTTCACACTATTCAACCCCCTTTTAGTGTGTCTATAAAAACTAAAGTCGAAAGAAGAACACCTTTGTCATAACTAAAAAAAGACCACCTTAGTAACTTGCAGGTGTTGGGCATGCCATCATCATCCCCCAATTCATCAATCTGCAAAAGCACCTAGTCTTTAACATGTCCTATAAATAATTCATGCCTTACCAATCATGTATTCACATTTAGACTTTCTCTTACACATCATTTATTTATATGAAACAATCAACAACAAAGAATTAAAATAAATATAGTTCACATAATGAATACATGGAAATACTAAAGAAGAGCAAAGGTTTATGTTCTTATATATTATGTAAATTCAACCAAAATAGAACATTGTTGTTTTTTTTGGGAAATGGTCATCTAGAACACGAAGAACATCAATAAAATGTTCGTAACTTTTCCAAATAAATGATAACAACAACAAATTGATTAAATATGAAAAAAGAGAGTTAGAATTGGTGTATTTTTTACTCACACTAAGCAAAGAAACTTTTTTGTTAAATAAAAAATAATAAGCTGTAAATTATAGCTTGAGTGAAAAAACACTCCTTCTAATATAGTAGTTGAAAAAAAAACATTTAGGAATTTTGATCAATGATCAATCTTAACAGGAGTTATTGATTGATATAAAAAGGAATCACGTGACTCTAGGGACATGCCTATAAGTCAAAAAATCATTATATTTAAACAATAATCTCATAAATACTAATACTAGTCTTGGTTCCTTTACATTCTCATGGAAAATATGTTCAAGAAATGTTCTCTCTTAGAATAGCAAATAAAACAGTACTCTTGTATAACTTACATATCTCATGTATATCTTATCTAGTAGTTGCGATTATCACTTACTCCATGTATCTCTATATATTTTTGACATTCTCATCAATACAATATGTGAAGAGAAAATATTCTATCATAGTATCAGAGCATCAAAATTCTTAACTGAGTAATTATACCTTTATGTCATGGTATCCACCACATCAATTCTATCTTTCACTCATCCCTTAAAACTTACATTTACAAACTATTTGTGTGGAGAGCTTGACTGTTTTTCTATTCTAAAAGTCCACAACCTAATCATCATATTGATGGCATAAATCCTTGTCCTCCAATAACAATTGACAACCAACCAAATCAAGAGTCTGATTTTTGGTTGAAACATGACCAACTTATTCTTAGATGGGTTATATGTTCTGTATTTGAGAATTTATTACCAGAGATTGTTAGTGCAGAAATTGCTCATGATGCATGACATAGGCTCAATGCCACATATGCTTCATGATCTCGTACATAAATCCAAACATTATAAGAATAATTATCCACTTTATCATGGGTTACTGATTTAATTTCCATATATATGTAGAATGCAAAATCCAATACAGATCAACTTATTGCATTTCACCAACCTATCCATTTAAATGATCTTAATGTTTGGATAATCATTAGCCTTAGATTGGAGTATTGTTTTCTAGTTTGTGCCCTTCATTCTCGACATGAAAGCATATCATTTGATGATTTGTTTGGTCTCATACTCAGTGAGGAGATGCAATTGAAATGTGATGAACAGGTCTCCTCTTCTTTGAATGTTACTACCAATATTGCTTAGTGTTCTGCCTCCAATCTTACTACTATATATCATCTATTATTGTATAGGCTAATGCTCAATACGATTAGTGTGGAGATCAGAGTGGCCAAGGACACAGTAGACGATGATGATATCATGGTTGAGGTAGGCCCAATTCTTCCACAAAGCAATAATTAGTTATTTACTATAACATCCCATGTCACACATGTCAAGGTTTTAGTCACATGTCTTGATAATGTCCCTCTGGATGTATCACAAATGGACCTTTTACAAATGTTGCAGTTTCAACTCCACCACATATGTTGCAAAATTGGGTTATGGATTCTTGGGCTTCTCATTATTTAACATCATACCTGGATAATCTGGTCATTAATTATGATTACAATGACACTAATAAAGTGACAATAGAAAATGGTAAAACTCTTCCTATATCTCACCTTGGTTCATATTCCATGATTGCGTCAAATAATACCTTCTTTTATGTGTCTAATATTCTTTGAGTTCCAATTGTGCTTTATAATTTATTATTTGTTCATGCTCTTACAAAGCTAATGTTGTTTCTATTGAATTTTTTCATGATAAATTTATTGTTAAGGATTCACACATAAGGAAGAATTTTTTGCCAATTAGTGAATAAAAATGGTATATACTTTACCTCCCTGAAGTAAACCAGTTGCATCTTATCCACCTTAAGTCAACATCGTCATTTCAACATGGCATTAGTGTATTGTTCATTCTAATTATCCTATTATATATCGAGTTGTTAAGGATAATGATCTTTCTTTTTCTATTTCCAAAGAATCTACATATGTTATGGTTGTATTAGTAAGAGTCATAAATTACCATTTTTGCTTCGTCTTTCAAGGCCATTAGGCCACTAGAACTAGTTTGTAGTTATATTAGGGGTCATTCCCTGATTAATGTAATTGATGATGGTTCACAATATTATTTACTTTTTCATGATCATTTTTCTAAATATTTCTCGATCTATTTTCTTAATCACAAATCTGAAGTCTTAATAAAGTTTATCAAATTTCATCATTTTATGGAAAGATTTTTTTGTACTACTTTAAAATTTTTTAGGTAGGTTCTCACATCGTATCTTACTTAGCACTGTAATGCTCAACATATTTCATGTCCACATACACTTGAGCAAAATAATTGTGGAAATAAAACATTGTCATATAGTAGAAACAACTTTATCACTACTTCACATGTCCAAAGTTCCCATGAAATATTAGAATCATGCTTTCAATTGTGCCAATCATATTATAAATTGATTGCCTAATCCTCTTCTAAATTTCAAATCCTAATGGGAAATTTTGTTTGGTGATAAGTATAATTACACCAATCTTTAAGTTTTGGCTACTTGTGTTGTCCTTAATTATGTCTATACATTGAACACAAACTAGAACTTTGCTATTCACTTTGTGTGTTTTTGAATTAGAGTAAAATTCAAAAGGGATTTCATTGCCTTGAAATCTCCTTTGGTAAATTATATATTTAATGCCATGTCTAGTTTGATGAACTTATCTTTCTCTTTGGAGGCATGATGTCCACAATCGATGGTGTCTTAGCCCTTATATCCACAACCTAACTCACCACATTGTTGCCACTTCTTCAAACACCTACGATAGTTCCAACTAAAACACGACAACCATCCCCGCACTCTACTATCCCATTTGCAACATAATCATTCATTGTCACCATCACCAACGACTTCACCAATCAATCGAGCATTTGCTCTGTAACTTGCCACTCATGTTGTACAACATTCAATGTCAAATCAATAATAACAATCTTCTCTTTTCAATGTCACATCCTTAAGCTCCTATGGACTCAATCTCATTATAGACCTCACAAACTCTGCCTCTACCCCTTCTCTCTTAGTGTGATCACCAAAACTCATCCAATGATCACTCGTCAACAAATTGGTTCACTCAAACCACATAAGTTTGTTGTAATTTTTGACCCTCATTCAGATCCATCATCCTTTACTAAAACAATTAGACACTTGCATTGAAGACATGTCATGTTTTATGAATATGAAGCCTTGATACGTAATGGAATATGGATCCCTATTACTCCTAATCAAGCCTCTAACATTATTGATTGTAAATGGGTATTTTACATTAAAAGGAATCCTGATGGCTCCATATCTCTATATAAAGCTCGCTTAGTGGCCAAGGGATTAAACAAACTTCTTGGCCCTGACTATACAAAAAATTTCAATCCGATAATAAAACTAGCCACTCTATGGTTAGTGTTACCTATTGTTATTTCTCATGGATGAAATGTTATTCAGTTTGATTTCTCAAATGTTTTCTTGAATGGAAAATAAGATGAATTGGTTTATATGGCTTAACCAACTAGCTTTTTTTTTAATTCTTCTAAGTCAGATCATCTGTGTTTACTTAAAAGCTCTATCCATGGCCTCAAACAGACTCCTCATACTGTCTTCGTGACTCACTCTTGTCTTTTGGTTTTTTAGCTCTCATACAGATCAATCTCTCTTATATTACAATGCCAATGAAGTACAAAAATGCTTCTTAGTATATTTTGATGATATTTTATTGACCAACTCCTGTGATCAGTTTATTAACAACATCCTCTCATTCTTAAAGTAATGTTTTACTCTCAAATTTTTGAGAAAGCTTAATTATTTTCCTAGAATTGAAGCTCGCTGGGACACTTATGGTTTTTTACTCATTCAGTCAAAATATGCATTCGACATTTTGCATAAAACACACATGTCTTCATCCAAACTTATTGGAATACAAGTTGTTTGCTTACTTACTCGTCCCAAGGTAGAAACAGATACAAACCATCTGCAAACTCTATTTGATGCAACACTTTATAGAAAAACAGTTGGAGATTTACAATACTTACGCATTACTTGTTTAGATTTGTTCATTGCAGCGAGCAAAGTGTCTCAACATATGCATCAACCAATAATGGAAAATTGGATTGTAGTAAAATGCATTCTAAGGTATATCGCTGGCATTATCTCTATGAGAATATAGATTCAACATAGCAAAAAATTTCCTTGTAGTTTTAGTGTAATGCAAATTTAGCTGATGATAAGACATATCGAAAGTCTACTATAGGATTTTCCATTTATGATGGTCCTAGCTTAATATCTTGGAGCTCTAACAAAATAACAAGCAGTATCTTATAACTCTACTGATGTCGATGTTGATCCTTAGTAATAACAACAAGTGAACTTCTCTGGCCCATCCTCTTTTAAAAGAAATTAGTTTTTCTCTATCCATTCCTCAAAGTTAAGGTGTGACAACTTGGAAAAATCCACTTACCTCACCAAAAATCCAATATTCCATACTCGATCTAGGCACCTCAAGATTGAATTTCACTTTGTTATACATCTTATTGCAAAATGACAATTAAAATTTGGATATATTTCTTCTCATGATCAAGTTGTTTATCTTCTCACTAAACCAATGTCAAAAATAAAATTTCAGGGACATCAAGGCAAGCTAAGATTACATTTTACTCTCATTAGCTTGAAGAGACGTGTTGAGAAAACGTTTTCTTCCAGAATTACGAATAAAGCATGACTCTTGCATACCTTAAATATTTCATGTATATATTATTTTGTAGTAGTGGTCATTATCACTCTCTGCATATATCTATGTATAATTTTGACATTCTCATTAATACAATCTGTGAAGATAAAATTTTTTATCAAAATGATTGACTATGGATGTTTTGAATGGTGTTCTTATTGCTTCAAGTATTTTACTATCAAATGCCTTGTTTTGATAACTTCAACTGAACCAACTTTTGCGGATAATTTTATCAGTTCATTACGAATAAGAATATAGATAGATAGGTGTGATTATATTTTCTTTATTATCTCAAATAATAATAGTGTTCACAAAACAATGTATTGAGCTAGGGTTCACACTAATGAGAGAATGATCAAGGACCTTGTTTTGTGGAATATATGCAAAATGTGGAGGCTCGTTAATTTTCAAGTGTATGTTGGGGTATGAAAAACTTCCACACATTTTTTAAATTAAGAAAAAAACTAAAAAATGTTTCGAAACTAAACTAGATTGTAAATAAAAAACTAGAATGGAGATATAAATAAATTTGACCCAAACAAATTTAAGAGGTGAGCTATTAAAAAAACATTAGCTAGGTGAGAAAGTTGTAAAAATATTACAAAAGTTGCACACAAAAATTTACTCTAAGAAAAAATTTAGGTAGCTTTGACTGTAACATTCTGGATATTTTTCGTCGCAAAATGACGATAAATATATGTTTAAATGTTAATATATAAAGGTACACGAAAGGTTGATCGAAGGTTGACGCGAAACGATCGACGAAAATCGGAAAATCTGGAAATTAGGGAGAACGCGCAGTGGACAGCAAAGTACGCGTGGTTGTTGCCACACCGCGTACTTCACTGCCACCACGCGTAGTCAGCTGTCAGCTTGAAAAAAATATATGTTTTGATCGATCAACCGACAAATCATTTCTATACTTTCCAAATCTGTTTTCTGCAGAGAAATTTTTCAGAGAAGGCTGGGAGAAGAAGGGTTTTAGCTGGAGAATTGATTTTGGTTGGTTCTTTTCTTATTTTCATCCTAAATTGACAAGGTAAGAGGTAGGATGGTATACATATGGTTGATTTTAAGTTTAAGGTTTGGTTTTGATTGATTTTTATAAAAGTTTGGTTGCTGGAATTGATGAGAAATTGATGATATTGATGTTAAGTAGATGGATTTTGATAGTAGACATGTGTTAGAATGATTTTATGTGATAAATCAATGGAAAAAAGGGCATAAATCTAATGTTAACTTAAGGTTGACATTAAGCTGGAATGCGTCTATATTGAGCTGAAATGTTGCTGAAATTAATGAAGTTAAGTGGAAGAAAGCCTTGTGAATTATTTAGAGATGTAATTAAAGAATATGGGACTTGGGAAGTTATTGTTGAAAGTGTTGACATATAGTTAACTTAAGGTTTTAAGGGATGTTTTAATGATTCCAAAGTTAGAATCAATACTTGAATTGGTTAATAATACATTATATATGGTTGATTTCGTACAAATGGATCTGTACGACGGCTGGGAGACTGTTGAGCCATTGTTTAGTTATTGTTTGCTTGTTTCGAGGTAAGTATTCGGGGCTCACGTGTAAGTGTTATTATGCTTACTAAATTGAATCGTAATCTATTTAGAATTACATTGATTAAGCAAAGTATAGCAAAGACGCTTATAATGGATTGGTGAGTTGCTAGATGAACCTTAGTGAATGTGAAATGTTTGCTTGACTTACCTATGTGATATGTTTTTTTTATATGTTATACCTTTGTGGTATTTGTTTTGTACGAATTAGTGATTTATTGATACCTGTATGGCATTGTCTGATTTGCTCTGTGTGAGCTGATATTAAATGTTTTAGCTGGGCTGTGTGCTACATGAATGTCATTCTACTGTTGTGTGCTTATCTGAATGTCATTCATCTATACATGTCTGTGTGACACCAGCCTGTGTGGCCATTGTATTCTGAACTTGCT
>CANYCX010184946.1:0-11098 GCA_948193385.1 Breynia disticha f. nivosa | reverse complement strand
AATCAATATTTAATGAAATAAAATAAAATATAGAACAAAAAATACTGATAAATATTTTCATAAGAACAATATTTGAAAAAAATTTACATGTCCAAATTACGATTCCTTCTCACAATTGTCCTAAGACCGGCATCATGACGTTGTCGTCGACGTTGAGTGTCCATGTCGATATGCTCAGTGCCAGGGCGTCGAAGAGACTCGGTCAAATCCTACTCCAAGTCCCGAGCTGCAACATCAATGTAGGGACGAGCAGACGACGACGGAGTATGCATAGCAGTTAGGAAAGAGTCGAAAGATTGTCTATGTATAGTAGGTTTTTGTTCCGCAAAGTGTTGTGGCTGGGTGGAAAATTGTGATAAACCGCCAAACACAGGAGGTGATCTCCAAGTCGCAAAGCCACCACCTGATGGGTAAAAAGGCTGAGGAGCCGGATTGGACGAACCAGCTTCATATCCAAAATTTTGTGGAGGAGTGTAATAACTGAAAGACGCACGATGGGACGGACCGGCATCATCCATTGTCGATGGAACTCCAAAACTGTGATAGAAAATGGTGGTGGCACAGGATCACACTGGGTAGGAGCTGGCACTGGAACATCTGTTTGGCGTCTATGTCTTCGACGTCGACTCGGCTGAATCGGTGGTACCTCTGGAAGTAGTCCAACTCTCTCGGTCCAGGGTTCTTTCGGAGGCTGAGCCGTAGAACGTCCGTCCTCTCCACTGGCGCGCTGACTACTCATTGCTACACGATGAGTGTCCTGAATGTTGGTCGCCCGCACAATATGTTCCATCGCATCACCCTGATTGAAAGAAAAAATAAGTAAATAAATATGTGTATACCTATAAGTATATGGGTAGATAGAAATACTCACAGATGCTCCTACTGATGCACCTGGTACGCCAATCCAACGTCGAGTGATTCGTCGATACCAATCCATTAACGACTGTGGTAATGCACGTTGCTCGATCTAGGAACACCTTGTTGAATGTATTGCGTTCGGTCACACCACAAGCGAATCCATGATCCATGATGCTCAGCCCAAACTATTTGGCGACTTCGCAAGTCCACGTGATGAAGTTCTTCGATGTTTTCTGGATCACGTGGAATAGATTGATTATAACTGAATTGGCGCAACACCCTATCAGCCGCGTGCCACTCAACAATGTGAATGCAAATAATTGGTACCACAGTCGTCAAGATGTGCCGACCTTCTAGACAATAAGATGGAAGATTATTCAAGATATAAGCATCGTACGGCTCCCAAATAATCTGCAAAAATAAACAAAATATTTGTTATATAAGTAAATTGGTGGTTTAAGAAGAGTTTGAAGAAGATTATGACCTCGTCATGTCGGCCTGTGTCAAGCAACCGTCTAATATGAATTAGCTCGTGATCGGGAACCTGAGTGAATGATCTTACTTGGTTCCACCTATATAATACTGTCGTTAAAACACTTGACAAACAATGAGGTAAATTATGAAAGTTTAATTTGTATGAGAGTAATACCTGGCAGCTAAAGGTGCGTCATATGGCACACCAATATCTGGGATGGACGGAGCAAGAAAAGGAAATCTATCCCATGCCCAAACCTGGAGTAAATAGAGTGGTTTGGACATCTATGAAACCAACGGGTAACGGCATGCTAAGCATAACTCTCTATACAAATATGCTAAGCATGCCAATCCCCAACTATATTGAGCGGTCACATCCAGATTGGCCAGGTAAGGCAAAATGTATAAGCTAACACGTCCCGTCTCATTGCCACAAAAAATGTAACCACCAATTAATCGCAACAAATAAGCTCGTGTGTACTGTAATATGTAATCCTCATCTGCATGAGGAGCTGGCACTGGAAACTGATTAATTAGCCAAGTAACACGAACCATGGACCCCTTAATATCTCTTTTTCCAGGTACCTGTCCGAGTATGCTCCGACACATATCGGCCCATCTGTAAGGAGGAGAACCAATAACTGGCTCACCGTCAATTTGTAGCCCTGTCTGAATGACTACATCCTGAAGAGTAATGGTCATCTCACCGTCAAGAAAGTGGAAGGTGTGTGTCTCGGGACGCCATCGCTCCACCAGTACAGTAATCAAATGGTGGTCAAGTGGAATGAATCCAGTGCGAACTAATCCGTAGAAACGAGTCGCCCGAAGTATCTCTAAGACACGGGGATGCATCCCATCTAAATCAGTCGATCTAGTGGATGTACTGCGTCTACAGTCTAGTGGTGTTGTCGCCGCCTGATTAATTTTTTAGTGTATATGTCCAAAGATTAAATTAGTTAGAAGTCAATATCAATAATGTACTTGGAAAAATTTTAAAAAATTACATACCTCATCAATGTCGAACCAAACAGCCTGTGAGCGGTGCTGAGATTGCAAAGTCAACACTAAAGGATCAATGGGTCCCGGTCTAATATGATCTCGTTGAGATGCCATTTTTTATATCCTCTAAATGTTAGATTTAACGTTAAATTATATTCAAATTTAAAATTTTTATATCCTCTGAATGAGATTTGCTTTATGGCATCTATGGAACATGTGATTGCTTGATTCTTGACCATACTTGAGATTGATTGTGGCCATTGAATGCATTATTCATTCATTTGTGTTGCTTGATTGTGTGACACTGGGCTGATATCCTAGGCTAAGCCTGAGGATGATTCCAAGAGAGATTCTCGACGCCGAGTGAGATTCTCGATGCCAGTCTGGAACCGATAATATTTCGAGAGAAATTCTCGATGCCAGTGAGAAGCCAAGGGAAAATGAAAAGAAAAGAAAAGAGAAAGCAAGACACGGGCATTTGCATGTGATTGTATTACATTCATATGCACATTTGAGATTGGCATTCATTGTAGTATGGTTGATTCTTGTTTATTGACATATGAATGCTGGCATGATTGATTGCTAAGTTACATGATGAGAATTCATGTGTATTATGCTTTGGATGAGTTTTGGTACTTGATATATGTGAAATGCAAACAAGTGTATGTTGTATGTGTTTTGATGCAAAAACATTGTTCTTATGATACCAAAAGTATGCTGGTATGATATCTGATCAAAAGAACTTGTTTGCTGGAAATTTAATTTGAACCGAAAATAAAGTACCAAACCAGAAGTTCAACACGCCCATCGTGATGACCAGCACGCCCACGTGCTGCTGTGTAATCTGGGAAAGATTATGAGCATTTCCTCATGCTAGAGTGGGCACGACCTGTGCCACTTGAATAAGATATGATCGAGCATGGCTCGTGTTTAGATCAACATGGTGTGTTGACTGGAAATTTGATGCGAGCACGACCTCATGCTCAATAGAGCACGACATGTGTTAACTGAGAAATATAACCTGAGCACATCTCGTGTCCATATTGGCACAACGTGCCAACTGAGAAGATTGACATGAACACGTCCCGTGTTCATCCAGCACGACCTCGTATTGTTCCCCTACACTTCGATTATTCGTTATCTTGTGTTTCACTTACTGACTATATTTATATACTCACCATTTTGATTTTTTAAATGATGTGCAGATCGTACGTAGCTACTTCTGGAGCGAATTTGTGGTGATAAGAGGCTTAGAGCGATATTCGACTGAGGTTTGGCTCCAAGGATTTTGTATTTCAGCTTTTGGTTTTGTACATTGATGTACATATTATGTATATATAGTTTGGATATGTTTTCAAGCTAGATTGTTTCTTCCGCGTGTCTGTACAAATTTTTAGGGCCCAGAGGGTTGTTTTATAGATATAAGTATTTATTTTTCTCTCTCCTCTTATCTATTATATGATATTTGATGAAAATTGGGATATGTGTTTAAAAATTTAGCTCCACATCTCTTCTCTCATTAGTAGAAAAGAAAGTGCAGGGTTAATACAAGGATGTAGGATTGCGCGTCAAGCACCATAGGTTTCACATCTATTTTTCGCTGACGACTCCTATTTTTTTTCAAAGCATCTGTTGCAGAGTGTGAAGTAGTAAAGAATTTATTGGGTGTTACAGAAATCATCTGGACAGAAAGTTAACTTTAACTAGTCTGCTATCATGTTCACTAAGAATACTTCAAAAGTTACCAAAACGTCAATCTGTGAATTATTAAATGTGGAAGAGGAGCATGGTTTACCTCATTACTTAGGCATGTCTATATTGACTGGAAGGAAGAAGAAAGCTGTTTTTGAATTTGTTAAAAACAAGCTAAAACAGCGAGTGTAGAATTAGCAGGGCAAAAAATTATCTAGATCTGGAAAAGAAATTTTTCTTAAAACGATGGCTCACGAGCTTCCTACTTACATTATGAGTCTTTACCTATTGCCAAAATCTACCGTCAACGAGCTCCAGAAATTAATGAATAGTTTCTTTTGGGATGGGATAAAATGGATGAGATGGGAGAAGATGTCTCGCATGAAAATTAATGGAGGCTTGGGATTCAGAGACTTGTATGATTTTAACCTTGCTCTATTAGCAAAGTAAGGTTGGAGACTTATGACTGATCCTGAATGCTTTATCGCTAGAGTTGTTGGAGCAAAATATTTTGCAACTAGTAACTTTCTAAACTCGAATAATCCTAGCTCAATTTGGAAAAGTATGTGGAAATCAAAAGAACCTTTGCTGAAGGGCAACCGTGTCAAGGTTGGAGGAGGAAAGGAGATTAATGTATGGAAGGCTTTGTGGTTGCCTGATATTACGAATGGAAGAGTTAGTTCACATTGTCCACAAGGTATGGAGAACCTCATGGTTGAACACCTTTTGCTGCCTCTCACGTAGATGGAATGAGCCCCTCATTAGCCAACTTTTCAATGACCAAGATAAAGAAATGATTCTTTGAATTCTGTTGAGTATTCGACAGCTTTCTGATGAATGGTTTTGGTTGCCGAAGAAACAAGGAATGTACATGGTGAAAAGTGGGTACAGATTATTAAGAGAAATGGTAGCACCTGAAGCAATTTCATAAGAGTTATCAATATTGTTCAGAAACGTATGTAAAATTGCTGCACTGCCTAAAATGGTTAACACCTTGTGGAGATTGGCGTCTGACTGTGTGCCTACAAGAACAGAGTTTCTCCAACGTCACATTGTTACTTCAGATACATGCTCAGTTTGTTTACTTCATCCAAAGACGGCCCTTCATGTGATATTTTGCCAAACAGTGTTGGTTGGCTTTAGGTGTAGGATGGTTCATGGGTTCTTCCAGGAATGTGCAAGAATGGCTTTACCTCCATTTTAAATCGGTGTCGCAGGTTAAATGGAGCGTCATTGCTGCTATTTGCTGGGGTATTTGGAGACAGAAATGATGTTGTCTGGAAGAACAAAACGCAGCCAACTGAACAGGTGGCTAGATCCTCAATCTCACAACTCCAAGCATGTTCACAAGCTCGAACAAATTCATCAGGTTCAGATCCTCAATCAAACTACATCGAGTATGATTGTCTTCTTGTCCTCCTGCAGTATAGTCTATTGAATCTATCTTGCCTACGTATTCTACATGGGGCATGATTGTTCATGATTGAAAAAATTTATTATCGTCTCTCCACAATGTTCAAGTCGAATTTGTAAAAGAACTGTGAATCATGTGGCTCATTATCTTGCTAGAGCTGAACATTCTTTTTTAGGTCTCGGAGATTTACCCCCCAGATTTTCATATTCCTCTGATTTTGGAGGAAATGAGTTAATAAAGTTATATTAACTTCAATAAAAAAAAAAAGAAACGTTACATAATGTTCGTCCTTAGCAAGGACCATTTTATAGGTCCCTACCAAAAAATTCACCGTCTTTCTATAAGGTCATTCAAAATGAAAGCAACCGGCATCCTGTATATTTGTCAACTATCATAAAAACAAGAAAAAGATCGCGTTCGAGGAATGCAACATGAATGAAGTCATAAATAGTGCCTAAAGCAACAGAACTGATCAAAAAACAGCTTATTATTCAATCCCTCGAGAAACTATGTATTTCACAAGGGGCGATCTCAGGTAATGTCATGAAAATGTTAACTTTCATTTTGATTAATGTATTGTATCTTTCCCACCACAAAATCAATCATCCATTTACCTCGTTTCGTGACAGTGTGGCTCCTGGCAATGATTTCTATTAATTTATGGATTTATTACTTCTGCATTCACACAACAGCAGATTCAAGAAGCTTTTTGTCTAGATTCTGCGCCACTGCATCAATAAATTCCTGCGTGTTTAAGTAATACTCTCTTGATACCCTGCACAAGTTACCGAGATTTTATCAATTCTCTGCCTCATAATAAAATCAAACATCTCATGCCAAAGGCTGGAAGACCAATGCGAGATTTCAAAGCTCAATCAGTCACTGTTGTGGTTCATTCATATGTGATCAGAATTGCGCCAGTTATGACACTAATTATCATTATTTACATGGTGTGTTTCTTTAAAATCAACCAATTTTCAGACACCATTGCACAAAGATGATGCAATAAGAGAGATCAGCAATGAAGCTTTATGACATGGAGATGCATAGTACAACTTACTTTGTTGGACCGTGGGTCAGAATTGCAAGATCCTTCGTCATTTTTCCTGATTCAACTGTTTCGATGCACGACGTCTCCAACTTGTGGACAAAATCAGACAACCTTCCGTTGCTATCCAGTTTGGCCCTGGGATAGAAGAAATTTCAAACAAAATGTACACATTAGCATGGATAAAACTGAAAAACTATTTGCTCTAATGGAAAAATAAGAAATCTTATTAACACGTGAAACGCTAGTAAAAAGTTGCTGCAAAGAACTAACTTGAAAGTTCTTACCTATGCTCTAGTCCCCGTGTCCATGCAAATATTGAAGCAATACTATTTGTGCTAGTTTCTTGCCCCTTCTGGTGTAAACGAAAATGCCGAGTTACAGTCCCATGAGCAGCCTCCGCTTGAAGTATCTTTCCATCAGAGGATAACTGCGCCATCATTCAAATCACATTAAAAGCATAATTAGCTGGTGTTGACTGTTGAATTCGAAAGGTTCAAGAACTTGTTACAAACCAACACCGAAGTCATGAGGCCCAAAGAACCAAAGCCTGCAACGGTGAAAACATTGACATCAATCAAAAATTTTCACCAATGCAAATTAATAGCCCCAGCACTTAATAATATTCCTAATAAGCATAACAATAGAGAGTATGTTCTTCTATTGCAGGTCAATCTACCTCAAACAGCAGATTCATCAAGAATATAGATCTTGTGAATTCTACTTGTTTTCTTCAATATTAGAAAAGAACGAAAAAACTCTGGACAAGCACTTTGGTACCTTGTGCAAGTAAATCACTTTGGACATCTCCATCATAATTCTTACACGCCCACACATATCCACCTTCACTTTTTAATGCATAAGCTACCATGTCATCAATCAAACGATGCTCGTACCTGAATATCAAAATTACTCTGATCACCCTTAAACTATGCTTTAGGAAGAAATACCAAAACTTCATTGTTCATAGTAAACAAACCATATTGAATGGTCTTCAAATTTCTGCTTCCAGTTTTGTTCATATACATCCTGAAATATAGCTTTAAATCTGTAGAATCACAACAATTGTGAAAAAATTCATGGGTATTTCCAAGGAAAATTTTTTTAAAATTGAATAACTACAGTCTTTACAAACGTTTTATTTTCAACAATTACCTGCCATCATATTTCTTCAGAATAGTGTTTTTGGTGCTCAAGTAAAGAGGCCACTTCTTAGCAAATGCCAATGACATTGATGACTCGGCAAAAGCTCGGATAGACTGAACAATTACCACACTAAGGATAGTTGAAAGCAAATAGATGTTGCAACAAGCTCAACGAAAGGAAATATGGCTGCACTTACATCATCAACATTATACATAGCAAGAGCTATGCCTGGGCCTTTAAAATTATAAACATCAAGTTCCATATGGGAGGCACCATTTTCTGGAACTGGACAAGAATATAAAATTGATAAAAGCATAAAATATATTATTAGAATAGAAACTCTATTCTAAGTATGAACAAAAGAAAATCAAGAGTAAGCACACCAAAAACCATTTTGAGCTTTCCTGGCCCTTTAATTATAGCATCTGTAGCACGATATTGATCACCAAAGGCATGCCTACCAATGCAAATGGGTTTCTTCCAACCTGTAGAACAATTATAGTAATGATGCATCTCGATATTTAATTAACATTAATGCCAAAGACAGGATTAAAACTTACCAGGAACAATTCTTGGTATGTTCTTGCAAAGGATTGGTTCACGGAAAACAGTACCTACAGAAGAAGTCCTCTCTTTATGGCTCAGTGTCCAATAAGAAAGAAAGATTTCTTTGACAGAAATATATTACTATAAGATAATAGTTTCAATAGCAATATATTAAATAACTTTATGTCGGCAACTTTTACAATTTGGCGCTGGAAAAAACATAATTAGTAATGAAGAGTAAATATATCTCTATTCTACCACTTTGAAGCACTACATGTATTCCATAATGAAGTAAATTTTTAAACTGGCTCAACTTCTGATAGATGTCCAACAGAATTTCGTCCAATGTGAAACTAACATAAAGCAAAATAGACTTATTCACATCTAAAGCAAACTTCCAAGGAAAAAGAAGATATTATTCAAGTCCATACCATTTAAAATGTTTCTAATCGTGCCATTAGGACTCCTCCACATAGCTTTCAGTCCAAATTCTTTAACTCTGGACTCGTCTACAAAGAATGTTATATGTAAAATCATATTTGTAGCAACCACATGCTGTGGGAAAAAAAACTTTGAACAAGGTAAACGTCTATTTGCTACATAATGAAAAAAAATTATCTTCATACAGAATAGAAATTCAACATAAATAGTTCATCCATCAAACAACACTTCACAGAGGCAAGCACAAAAGATCCAAAAGACCAAAAAAGAACAAGAACAGCTAACCAGGAGTTATTGTGGCACATTTAACAGCTACATTATACCTGCAGTATAAGGGACATAAACGACAATGTAACAGTGCTTAACATATCATATGAGACTTAAGCATCAAAACAGAATACAATAATTAAAAAACAGTGATTTCAATTCTTATTAGGAACAAATACTTAGTTTTTTATTTTCACCCATAACTCCGGCCTTCCATTTTCACCCATTTTCTGATTTAAATAAATAAGTATAACAGTGAAAATTATACAGTTATCTAACAAAATTTTTGCTCTATCCTAATTACAAAGCCGACAAGTAAAAATATCAATAAACAATTCTCATGTTTCCAAGCATCAATATCATTTTCCGAAAGAAATGATTGAGCAACATCAATGCGCCCTAAAATTAACCACACTTAAAACACGATTTTCAGCTGGAATGAGCTCTACAATTGACAATTCAAAGCATAATATAATATTTTTCAGTTTACCAAGTGCCAGCAATTTATATAAAAACACCATAAATGCATCCTACAAAAACCGAATTGCTAAAGTGGTATGATAACGCAGGCAATCCAGAAAATGAGGTGAAGGAAGACTTACTTAAGAGTGGCCTCGGCACTTTCTACAGTGACCTTATCATCAGTAGCATCCCGATTCAATATCCCCAGATCAAAATACTTAATATCCAAATCCAAGTAAGGAAAAATAAGCTGCAAGCAATCTAGAAAACTCACCAAATTGCACTCAAAAAACACTTAAATTCGCTTATTCACTTATGAAATCAAAAAAATAAAATGGATACCTTATCTTTTATCATACCCCAAATCACTCTAGTCATTTCATCACCTAATCAAAACCATCAAACCAATTTTCAGCATTTCAACTAAAATTAACTCACAATTCCACTTCACTTTCCTTTTCAATTTGAAACGTAATTTTAACTCAAATTTACGTCCGTCGTTATAAAATTAAACAAAATAAATACGCAGATATTTTTATGGTACATATAACAGTTGTTAGCCTTTTCAGCTGAGACACGGAACAGTTCATTCATAACAAAGCAAAAAAAAAATTACTACTATTTATTTATTATTTCCGTTAATCAAACACAAACAGTTATAAGAACATAGAAAAAACAATTCATTTCAGTTCAAACGGAGAAGATTCAAAAAGAAGCAAAAGCAGCACAGTATAACGATACCGTCCATTTCAACAATAGGATTATGAACTTTCAGGCGATCGAAGCCAGTAGAAGAAGCGAAACACCGAAGAGAAAGTGTTGGAGAGAGGTGAGACGAGAACGCGAGGCGGTTGGTGAAGTGGCATCGGTTAGAAGTGGAGGAGAGAAGGAAAGCGGAGTTGTTTTTGAGGAAAAGGGACGATGAAGCTGGTGAAGTGGACATGGTTGTGAAGCGCAAGCGGTGACGGAGTGGTGTGAGTCTAGACCTTACTCTTAGCATTCCAGACTGTTTGATTCTTGGTTTTCGCGAAAAACGTCGACGGATTTGGAATAAAAGGGCGGCCTTTTCTTCCGTGGGAACGGCCACGTCATATATTTTTATAAGGGAAAATTACAATGCGTACGATATTTCCTTTTTTTATTGCAAAAACTTTCATTTTTCAAATTTTTTCAGAGTTAACTTTTTGTTTTTTCATAAAGTTGACCAAGACACAAAATAAGCACGACTTTGGATAATTTACCCATTATGATCGAAAACTCAAAAATGATAGGAAAAATTACAATGCGTACTATATTTCCTTTTTTTATTGCAAAAACTTTCATTTTTCAATTTTTTTGCAGAGTTAACTTTTTGTTTTTCATAAAGTTGACCAAGCCACAAAATAAGCACGACTTTGTATAATTTACCCATTATGATCGAAAACTCAAAAATGATAAGGTCTATTGCACAATGATCAATTAGATAGTTACTGATTAGGTTGTTAATGTAAATTTTATATAAATTTAATATAAGTTTTATATTTAAGTTTAAATAATTTTATATACAAATTTATATATAAATTTAAATTTAATATAAATTTTAATTTAGCATATACTAAATTATCATGTTATTTTTTAATTTATAAAAATTAATATATTTATCAATTTTTATAGTATTAAATTGAATATCAATTTTATTTGAACATTATATCAAATTTGCATATCCTAACAATGTGATATATTTATAAATTAATATACAAAATAAAAAATAT
>CANYCX010184918.1:0-13532 GCA_948193385.1 Breynia disticha f. nivosa | reverse complement strand
CATATTCCTAGAGGGGGATATTGAGTTCTTCCCTGCGCACATTTAATCTTACGAATTAATTGAAGTATGAGATACTTACTAAGTATTGAAAAATATACTCACTCTTTGTTTAAATGTCTAAATGATGCGCAGGATGTTGATAGCTGTTATTGGACCAGAGCTACAGTGATCATTTACAGAGCTAGCTGTTGTCAGAGGTGGAGCTCCATTTTACTGTTTTGTGTGCTTCAAGTTTTGAGAATTTGTACATATTTTTAAATATGTAATATTTTGAGTTTGGATTTATTTTTTAAACTTATAATTTGCTTCCGCTGTAAAATACTTTACTCCTTGACTGTTTTGGGCCTAAGTATGTTTCGAAAATTGTTTCGTTTACTTTCTCTCTCCTCTGATTTTACGTTCGAATTCACTCTGATTTACAAATAGTTTATAAAGATTATTAATATAAAAGAAAAAAGGATTTAAAATTTGAGTGTCACATAAAGCTCCAAAACTCCCACTGAAGTGAAGAAACTATTAGGATTACGTTCAAAACTCTAAAATTCTCGAATTCCAAAATTTAAAAAATTTTCACACGAGTAAAGAACACCTAGATCCCACTGAAACTAACATCCATTAAAGTCAAGATTAGGACCATTCGCACACAAGGAAGATGTGGTTACAATGCTCAATTATAACCATAAAATATTTCAAAATATTTTACACACTAATTCCTTTTCTTCCTTCAAAATTCTCTCACTCGAATGGATTGATCATGAAGGAAAAATAGCCCTAAAATTTCATATAAACATGGACACATCCATTTTATTCTAATTTAGAAATCTATTCACAGAAAATTGATTACCTATGTTTGTTACTTACACTTACTGTGACAAGTCTACTCATATCATCCAATGAGAACATATGTCCACATGACAAAATTCAGTATCTTACTTAAAGCACTTCACGTATAATTTCAGTCTTTTATGACTAAAATCCACGTGTTCATTGAAAACGTCTTATGAACAATTTAGTTTTTTCATTCTCATGACTAAACGACAAACGTTCATAAGAATCATAAGCAACAACCTTTGAGGGTATGTTAAGGATCATGTGGTGTGAGCCAACATACATCTTAACATGATTAAGAAGAACGATTCTTCCTTATGTTCACATAACTCGTATTATGTAATTGGAAATAAACGTCTCATGTTTAAATCCATATCATCACTTCAATTTAGACTTCAATAAAATTCACTCACGACGTTAATTGGTCCTAGCATCTTTGATTGAATCACACCTCGACAAACAAAACTCAAGAAGCAACTAAATGCACTCGTTGAAGTGATACGTCTTAAGCAAATATAACTATTATGATAATAGTCATACCTCAAAATGATGAACACATTAGGCCTATGCCTACCCCTCAAACTTATTATTAACTAATGAAAACAAAAAAATTGGATTGCAATAAGAATTCAGCTAAACTAATATGTACACTACTAGTTCGTCGCAATAGACATCAACCACAACTAGGCAATTCAACCTAAAGAATTTCCTAACACTCTAACTATTAGCTAATCATTCAAAACAATTTATGTCAACTTCAACGAGAGATACACACAATGAGATTACATTGTCACTAAGATAATGTTTAGAACAACAATGATAAAATTTATCTCTAACTTATTAGAGGACTATAGTCCATACTCAAACATAATGTAAACAAAAATGTTATCAATGAAAGATCTATTAAAGACGTACTTTAATAAGTTAAAACTTAAGTGTTACGCAAAAAGAAGACGTTAACTTTTCAAGACTTAGATTAATAAGTTAAAAACTTCTTATCTCCACTTTTCGTGTCACTCTTGACACGTTTGACTGATCTCACTTAGATACTTCAAACATTAATGAAGACTATTTAATTCTTCAACAAGTAGGATTAAGTTTTGAATTTAATCATCTTCGAAAGATGAAACATAAAACAACATATTTAAACATGATACACTTCACTCTTTAAAGTGTATACTCCAAAGTTTGATACTTTGAGTAATCAAGATATTTCGCTAAAACATCTCGATTCCATGTTTAAATTTACACTTTAGTTTAACAAATCTCTCAATTCTTAAGAATTCTAATTCTTAAGCTTATTCCTTATTACTTGTTTTTAGTTTAAGAAAAATTCTCAATTTTCTTTCTAAGAAATTTCTTGATAAATAACCTCGTATATTTATCAAGTTTAGGTTGTTATTCCATGTGTCTCCCACTTGGATAAACCACCCTAAAGAATGGATAATATCTTTTTGGTGCATATATGCGCATTAGTTACCGATTAACAAATACTACTAATTCATGAATCATATAAGCTTCTAAGTTTTTATACACAACACTTGTGTTTAGGTATCAAATGTAGAAGTCAAAAGACTTCGATCCATTAAGTTTGTACTAATATAATTTTTAGTAATCTCACTCATCATTTATTACACAATGTATAATGATGCATACAATGAAATCCTCTTATTCCACTTCGCATAAACCCAAAATTATATCGAGCATATAGTACTTTCTTAAATTTTTTTTAACTCTAAAAAATGAAGGTATTAAAAACACTTAGTTTCTAATCGTGCATGTGGAAAACTAATTTCCAACCTATGCGATTAATACTACCTAAGCCTAACGTGCGAACGTTTACTTAATATTAATCGACTTTAGGAGTAGTAAATAGTTCATGCGAAGGTTATACGTTAATTTCAAAAATTTCAAAAATTAACGTATAACCTTTGCGGAAAATTCTATATTACTCAAACTCTCAAATCGAGACCATAATTAATACTGCATTAATTATTATAAGTAATTCTCATTACTTAAACACTTCTTGATTTACTAAAATTATACCTTGATGAATATACTAAATATTCAAGCGTCCACAAAAATTTTGATTTAAGTCCAATCTTCATACCCATTAAAATTCTAATTAAGACTAACTTAATTAGTATAAGTAATTCTTATTACTTAAAATCTTGTCAAACCATTAAAACAAATTTATTGATTTTCGACAAATCACAATTTCGATTGCATAATTAGGCGATTATGTCTAAATTTCACAAATTTAGTATCGCAATTATATCGCGTCCCGATTAATTCCACGTTGGTCACTAAGATCATACAATGGTTCATAAAATATAATTTTTTGGATCGCATCCAATTTCACAATATTACATTTTATTTTGCGATCATTTCCAGAATTTTCTAAACCAAAAACTCGTAAATATTTTCACACAGATAAATATTTTACGTTTTCCAACAATTTTAGCAAATCATACTTTTATTCAGAAATAAATTTCTTTATAAGATTAATTTTTTGGATTTCATTGTTGATTCTAATAGAAAACTTTTTTATTTCAACAATTCAATCATTAATCCAAAAGAAAAATATTTCTGAATTTTAGGATTTACCGATAGAATTCAAAATTCAATCTTTTACGTATGCGGAAACTCATTCGCGGGCATTTAATGATTTGAATTATTTATAATGAATATAAAATAATTGTACTACGTAAACAAATTACATATTAAAATTCTAATGCGCATTATAATCGTAATATAACTTTATTAGAATTTAATTTTACAAATTAACATATTGACAATAATTAAAATACACAATTTTAATTAATTATTCTATAACACATATAGAATAATGTCAAAAATATAAACAAATTATATAATAAAGTTCTAATGCCTCTTACAAACTTATTGTAATTTTATTAGAATTTTATTTGACCCATAGGTACATTTAAATTAATTAAAATACTAAATTTTAATCAAATTTAAATGAAATTAATACGTCTAAAATTCAAAAATTTACGAAAATATACCACAAATTCCACAATATTGTAAATATTAATTTTGTCAAAAATTGGAAAAATTTTGGTCACCGAAACAGCAGACACGCGCGTCCACGCACCGTAAAGAGTGGACGGAAACAGTGGCGTTGCGCGTAGGCTACTCCCAGCCGCGGTCATCCACGCACGACACGTGGCACTAGATGATTGGGCAATCCGCAATTCGAGTTGATGGGTTCAAGGCGCGGGTCGGGTTGGGTCAAGGCGGGTTAGACCGCGGGTCGGGTTGGAGGCAAACGACTGGTCACTCGATTAGAAACGACACGTTGTTTAGGCTTATAACTGACGCTCAACCGTTTATCCATTCAAGCGACGTGTCGTTTTGAGTAAACGACTTACGCGTCTGTCTTTCAGTTGGTCAGAAGGAACTGGCCGCCACGCCGAGTCGCAGCCACTGCCAATGGTGGGGCGTGCACGCCACGCGCCACCTTCCGGCGGTGTTCCGGCGAAGAAAAACATATTTTTCAAATGGTTTCGGTCTTCCGAGTTCAATGGTATGATCAAATTTGCCAAACTCCAACATTTTAATTTCGGATTCGTACCGATCTATGCTTTTCAGTGCAAATTCGACGATATTTATACATAATAAATTCGTAAAAACAACATCATAGGTACCCACAAAATTTCAGAAAATTAATTCTAAATTTTAACAGTCTTTCGGCTCTGATACCAATGAAAGAAATCACATATATACATATATAATATATATAAATACTAATTAATTAACTGATAATTAATTAAGTGGAAATAAAACGAACAGAATGCCGAACCTGGAATTCCGTTCGATGCAGCGGAAGAAAAACGATACTTCGTTGAGAGTACGCTCGTATCCACATGCGAAGACGCGTCGAGATACGGACAATGTTTCACACCCGATTCTACACCAGAATCCGACCACTGAGAGAGCAGTTTTAAAATTCTCATTCTAAAACCTTCACTAAGAAATTTGAAATTTGTTAGTGAAATATGTAAGAGAGTTGGTTGAAATGTGTGGTGGAAGTAAGTATATATATAAAGGGTTAGATACCATTTGGTGAATAGGTACATTTCCACTCAAAATTGTATTTTAATCTCTAAACTAAATATACTTCTAATTTAATCCTTCTATCGAATAAACCATAATTAAGTCTCTTAACTTAATTATATTTATTCGACAACTCAAACGTCATGGGTGGAATAAATTATCCTTTCAGTGTCAATATATGTCCAAAACTCATTTTTATATAAAAATAATTTTTTCTTGAAATATTATATTAATTTGAGAAGAATACCATGTACATAAAAATTAAAATATTTATATATGTTTATATCATAATGAGTCTACATATGTCTATATTTGTTCAGTAATAAATTTTTTATATTGTAAAATATTTTATATTTTTTATTTAAATAAAGCACAGTTATTGATTTTTAGATATGTAAATCTATATTTATTTTTAAATAAATAAAATAAATAAAAAAGGACACATATTTTTTTATTGTTTGACTCATCAATTGATTATATTTTAGTTATGTAGATTATTATTTTGTTTATAGATGTAATAAAAAATGTACCTTTTTTTATTTTTATGATGTTGAATGCATATGTTGTTGCTTCGTCTGATGCGATTATGATTTAAATACAAATGATGATCTTCGTTTTTTTCCGATTGATCATTGTCTTCTGTGATTTTTTTCTTTTGCAGTTCTTGTGTTATTTAGTAGTCATCTCTTTTTCATTGTCGATTTTGCGTGTTGTGAACATTAAAACCAAAACTACATCGTTTTGTAACTCACTTTCTTCCCACCTCATCCACTCCCTCGTTTATTTTATATTTAATCATGTCAAAAAAAACTTGATTTCATCAACAAATCACATTACCATATATTTCAACACATTTCCCTTTTCCCATAAACAGTAATCACATTATATAATTAGCCAAAAACCTCTTTTTTTTTTCTTCCACTTCATTTAATCAAAATTTTAAAACTCAGACTGATTAGATCACGAATCAGGTCAAAAATATTTTCCCAAACTTATAACTTATAGGAGTGGTTGGGATAGTTTTTGCTCCAACCACATCTTTTCATCCACTAAACTTGATAAAATACATTACCATATATGGCAATTTAAATATTTTTAGCATTCAACATATTTCATAGTGTCATTTTTTTAATTTTATACAATTATAAAAACTATCATTCACTAGTTATATATGTTTTCACTAAGCTACTAATTTTTAAACAAATGGGGTCTTATTTTTTTCATTTGTTGTGGATTGAACTTGCAGAAAATAGAGGTGATAATTTGGGTTAGACAGATCATAATTCTATTATTTTTTATTAAATATTATTATTTATGATATAGGTATTACAAAAAATTAAATTTATATTATTTATATTATATTATAATCATATACTCATTAATCGTATTATAGATTAAAAAATTGGTGGCTCAATGGAAATGGAGTGGGATGATATGAAATAATTAAGAATGTGATGTGATTGTGTTGGTTCACCTAATGGTATAGATGACCACAAAAAAACTAAATATAAAAGCTTAATGGAATGCTTGTATGGAACGTCTTCATCAAGGTCAAAGTCAGTCGCCAAAACCTTCTCCTCTCGCAATTAGTAGTTGGCCATATAACACATTCATTGATTTGACAATTAAATTTTATTTGAGATTCGGATAGGTCGTTTTTTAATTCGAATTCTAACATATTCGTCTTTGTAAGACAGGAGTTGTATTCCGTTCGATTTGAATTAGTGTTCACCAAATACAGGAATACTAGAGAAAAAAAGTAGTTGGACTTGGGCATATAGTTCAACCAGTTTCCCTCCACGTAAATATAATCATGCAAAAATAGTTTTTTTTGGTTACATAGAGGGATTATCATATCCCAGTTATGGTTTCATGTTGACCAGCCGAGGCAAGGCCACTCCCACAAATCAAGTTCAACTGTTAAAGTATCTCATCCCTTTTTGATGATCACGGCACTGGAGAGCCATACAGGTTTTAACCTGCTGATCCGTCGGGACTGACCGAAAGACGTCTCCCTATCCTTAGTTTGTGCGTTAGCCCAACTTCTTTCCTAAAATTTGTTAAAAAAAAATGGTCGTGGCAATAACTTCCTGAGCTGATTACCAAAATCTTAAAATGAATATTTTCTTTTTTCATTTTTCTTTCTAAAATTTTTTCAGCAGTGATATTACGACATATTAATTATATTTTTAATCTGTATATAAAATTTTAAAAAATATATAATATAAGACCGAAAGAGTATTAGATTTAAATTACAAATAAAATGATATCTAAAAATATAAATTTTAAAACTCAGAGAAAAGTTGACGCCATTTCTAAGACCGACACGTATATAAAACTCTCAGACAGAAAGAAGTAAACTCCGAACCTCATTAAGCAAAAACAGAGCACATAACCGCAACACAGAAGCTCAAGTCATCATCGAACTTCGTCTCTTTTCAATATGGAAATAACGGAACTCTCATATCGAGTTGGATTAGATGAGTCATACCGGCCACTTCCTTTTGTGTATTTGTCTTTGTTGGCTGTATGGTCACTCTCTGCATGTTCTTGGGCCTTTAACACTTACAAAAACCGTCACTTTCAGGTCCATTTTCTCTAATTTTTTCTTGATTTTGTTTGTTTTATGTATCTTTTGGTTTTCCATTGGTTTCTGATTGTAGGGTTCTGTTTGGTTGGTGTGGAAGATCTTCAAAGTTGCATTTTTTTTTTGTAGATATTAGTTATTGTGCAATGCTCTTGCTTTTGCCTTCAAAATGCTGTAAAAAACATCCCTTTTTTCAGAGTTGTCTGTTTGAAAACTTAGTAAGGTTTGAATTTTAGGTGGTTCCATGAAGGGTTATGTTTTCTTGATGTTTGATAGAAGGTTTTTGGTTGGTGAATTAAATGTTTGACTTTAATGGAGTGTTTATGGTTCTCTCACTCTTGGTTATATGTTTTGATGTTGTTCTTTGGTTTGGAATTATGGTAGAGCAGAGGAACAATTTGCAGTGGACTCTGGCATCGGTCCCGTTGATCAAAGCTTTACAACTTACGCTTGCATTTCTGTTCTGGTAATCAGTTTTTGTTTGGAAAATGGATTACAAATGAAGCTTTACATTATTTCTTTTGATTCTCTAGTCACTGCTTGATAAATGTTCTTGACACTTTCAGGTATTCTTGTTTTTATCATCAGATATGCTCTCTTTGGATGTCATTTGGGATATATGTTACTGGAATACTCTATAAAACGGCTTCTTTTGTGTCTTTCTTGCTTATTTCTCATGGTTATTGCATCATGTATGAATGTCTCTCCGTTACCGAGAGACGTGCTACTGCTTCTCTAGGATGTGTCTTTTACTTGACTCTCATAGGGTATAGAGCTGCAATACCATACTTCACTGTGAGTTTCTGCTAGTCTTTCCCTATAAAAATTTCTGCTAACCATCCGAAAATATTGATCTTTCGCTAATTTTTTCGTGTACAGGTCCTGCTAGTTTTGAACTATATAGTTTCATTCTACCTTATCTTTCACCAGATATCACAAAATCTCTCAGTTTTACGAGAACAATTATCATTTATTGAAGATGAGAATGTTCAAGCTATGCATGATGCTGTATATAGCAAGTACATTATGTATAAGTATGTATTTTCAATTAAAAATTCCACTCGTTGTGACTGCCCTATGATTTCAACATAAATGAATACCGAGCCATACTTTGAATTCTGACTGATTTCCTCCCCCGATTAGGAAATTTCAAGGCACGATGCGAATAGTAGCAATGGCAGAAACTGTGGTAAGGATCCATTGCTCTTCTGCAGTTTAATTTATCGAAATACAATTCCTGATACACCTTACTGTGTTTTTCAGATATATATAAATGTGGATGACTCTCCTGATAAGTACTGGCTACGCTTGTTAATTAGAGAATGGGCACAATTCTGCATACTACTTTACATTGGGTATGTATAAAGGTTACTCGTTGCTTGCATGACATTTTATGTGACAATAATTTGATAGCATTACTCAAACAGAGGCGCGCATAAGCTTTTTTTGTCGCCTTTCATTTCTCGAGGCAATAAAATATGTCTTAAAGTGATTGATTTCGGGCAGGTGGACGTTTAGGTCACAAGAATTGGCACCGCGGTTCTCTGTAATGCCCACTGTGAAATCTAAGAAAGAGAAGATGCTGCCACCAATATACAGAATCGTAAGTGATATTTTGTCAAACCTGTGCATTCACGCCAACGCTCTGTGATTCAATTGGTTTTGCTGAACATCTGTAAATGTGGCAAGTCTTTTCAGCTTCACATCTCACGGATTTTACAATTATCGCATTCCTCAACAGAAAGCTTTTCTTTGATCCTACTTTTGTAAACATTTCAGGAAGTTGATGAAGAAACATTTAGAGGTCTTAAAGGTTCTGAATGGCACATTGGTGTGGTACGAATTTTAATCTATAGATTTGAGTGTGATTGTCTTTGCTAGAGCTAGAATGCAAATTAGGAGCAATCAATAACTGCTCAATATATCCATGAATTGTGTAATGAATTATTTTCTGCATTTGTGCAGCCAGCATCTTCATCCTGTGATAAAAGCTCTGATGATTCAGTTTTAGTAGTCATTCAGAATCCACATCCATGCAGGCTGATGAAATCCAGTACATTCTCTCCATCGCCACAATCTGCATAGTTTCTAACAGTACAAATTCCTACAAAATATACAGATTCTTGGTCAATCCAGAGTAACAAGGAAACCAGACAGATACAAAAAGCTGGCAATATCTTACGTTCTTTCACATTGCTTCCAGATTAACTCATTGATCCAGATTTGATCATTCAATTTTTCTTGTAGAAAATTTATGAGGGCCTATAACCGTATACTTTGTTCATAACAATACCTTGCCATGCATATGTTACCGTGTGCCTTTAAGGGCATGGTCCTTTTTTCTGATTCTTCCGAAGGAAGTAATAGTGAAAATGCTGCAATTAGGATTGATATAAAATTTATGAACGGTAAGAAAAGTCTCTTTCTTTCTTGATTTATGTATATGTATCACAAACATCCTTGAAAAGGGTGGGGAAAAACAAATTACAAATCCATTCACCCTAAAAGAGAAGAACAATATACAGATCCAATGAAGGGAAAAACAACAAACTTGGTGCTTGCTTTACACTGAACGAATGCTCAAACAAATTTAGAAAGCTAGGCACAACATTTTCTCTATACCCTACTCTCAAACATAAACAACTCGATTCCGGAATCTCCCCACGCTATCACTCGCAATCCTGTTTTGCTGGAAACATTCTACTGATATTTCTCACCGGCAAAAAATGCAAAGTTGATATGACCTATATCCACCTCAAATAAATAAGCCACCAACGGTAATGGGGAGGCAGCTCAACTGTTCAGCCTTCAGGCACGTCGATTGAGATTTAGGACACTCTCTTTGGGTCACGGGCTGATGCAAGATGATCCTACAAGAAAAAGAAGATGTATATATACGTCAGGAAACTAAGAAAGAAACAACAATTTTATGTTTCTTGCTGGTTGCTACAAATTAAACTTAGTTAAGCATTACACACAAGTCCATCCTGGCAGCTGGAACCAAGTGCTGAATGAGATAAGTGCAAGAAATAAGTGTAGTAACTTACAGAAATGAAGTCAAACGCTCTGGTGTCTTCTTTCTTCGTGTTGTTCATCATAGATGTTGGAGCTTGATTTGCATAGTTTGGTTTGAAAATATCAGGAAGTGGTGAAGAATGTCCACCTATATCATTTCCAGTAACCTGACTACCAGGGGCATTTTGTGCATTTAAGCTACTTAAGTGTTGGAAGTTGGTCATCGTAGCTAGAAGTTGCTGTTGGGCAAAAATATTCCCCATGGCACCATAATTTATTGGCTGAGAAAAGAAAGCCGGATTCAACATGATGCCAGGAGGGAAATTATATGGCATGGCTCCGGTTGGGAACATTGGATTCACATTTACTCCCGCCGCATGCGAACCAAACATACCGTTTGCAGAATCACCCGTAACATGCTGATTTTGATGGTTGTCCGACTTAGAGAAGATATTTTCCGGAAGTATTCCAGGAGAGTTTAGTTGCTGCTTCATCTTGGAGACATCCTCACTAATGGACATCCCAGCCATAAAATCATCAACTTCTGTTCCATTACTCAGTTGGTCTTGAGAAAGCTCTGAATTAGACCCAAAGATGTCAAACAGCTCAGCTCCATTTTGATTTATAGGGATCTGATTCCCGTCAGCACCTGATTTATCGACAGTCATCCCAGAAAAAATATCATCTCCATGTTCTCTGCCCTCATCAGTATGAAAGGAGACATCTGCAAACGGGTCATCATCCTTTTTCTGATCGCTAGAGCTCAGAATAGGGCCAAATCCGTCCCCTAATAAATCATCAACCAAAGGGCCAGATGGTGTTGGTACAACCGCCACCTTTTGATCACTGGCTTTCAAAGATTCATCTGTTGCAAAGAAATCATCCGAATCTCCTCTGTCTATTAAGTCTGGCATTTTTACAGAAGAGGTTTCAACCTTCACTGACCTATTTGAACCATATATGGAGCCATCTGCTGGTTTTCCATCCAAGAGAGCCAATGCCTGTTGATTGAAAGCCATCTTTTGTATTAGCGACAAAAATAATCGGCAAAACACAGATTGAAGAATTTCCAATTTATTGTCTCTTACAGTATAACGGACTTATCATTTCCCTATTGATTATGATGTTATCATGAACAAATTAGCAGAAAGCTTCATGTCATGAAGAGACATATAAAATCAGTGGCTAACATGGGAAATACCCATAAACAAGTTGACTTTGATTGCTGGGTAATAAACTGTTGAACCTTAAAAATAATTTGGAAAAACATTCACCTTGTTAGCCTTTTCCCTCAAGGAAGCTTGGGGAGACTCGGAACATTTACTCACAACATCTATGTTGTCACTAAAATAAGAGGCAATGATCACAAATTGTTCAACGTCCTTTCTTCTGAGGATTGCTTCAAGCACACACACAGCTTTCATCCGAACCTGAAAAAAGCAATACAAACAGTCAAAAAATACATCAGCCATCCCAATTACAGAATATGAGAAATAGTGGCCATTTTTTCTATCTGAAAAATGGTGGCGATTTAGCATACACTTTTGGATATATAAATATACATATGCATACGTGTGTGTAGTGTGTACGCATATTATCAACAAGAAAATCATGCTATTAGATAAGCATAAGATCACACCTGCCACATGGGTTCTTGAAGCTTGGATTCAAGTGCATGGCTCAAGGTGAACCCATCCAACTTTGATGCCTCCACCAAAAAAACTTGAAGGGCATCTCTGCTGGGTTGTAAACGTACACCACCAGAAGTTACAATAGTCTCCAACAACCTCTCTTCACGTGTCTTACTCTCTGAACAACTCGAACTGGAATCTCCAATATTGTTTTCTGTATTCATTGTTCTAGAATCCTGGCTCCATGAACCGCCTGCTACATTAGTTGAACTTCCAAAAGAACCCACACTATCATTCCCTAACTTAACTGGTTCGTATCTATCTGAGTGGTCAGATTCTATGGTCAAAGACCTACGAAGATTAGGGCTTCTGTAGCTTCCATTATCATTCTTTTTTGATGAATGAAAACTACTAATTCCTTGCTTAATAGATGCACTACCAATGCCAACCACCTCGCTTAGAAACGATTTCTTATCATCTGATGATGGCATTTCATAATTTTTGTTTCCAAACCCCTGTATCCGCTTACTCAGATCATCGGTAGGACCAGCTGCAGGCCTATTCTCCTCGGAAAAAATAGCAGAGACAGTCTCATGAGCCGTATCTCGCACAGCCTTATTAAGAGCATCCCCTTTTAAAGGGTCCGGCGTCCCGTTGTAATGAAACAGGGGACGAATCACCGCTGAATGCCTCTGCATTTCCCTTCTGAACTCCACACCCGAGTTTCCCACTGCATACTTTATCAACCTAAGAGCCTAGAAATAAAAAAATCAACAGCATCCAAATTTCCCACTTTCAGTAATCACTAAATCCATCCAATACAAGTTGCTTAATTCATCATTCATAGCACACTTCATCAACACCTAAGATTCTAGAAAATACCAATTCAACAACATACAAGTTTTCTAAATTTGAGTAAACCTATGAATCGAATTACCAATCCAATACACACCCACAAAATTTCACAGCAACAAATTTCAATCATAACTCACACATGCACTCACACACAAAAAGGGTCAAATTGATCAAATCCAGTGTCATCAAAGGCGACAGAGGCGCTCGCCTAGGCGCTGAGGTGAGGCGATACAAGCCTCCAGCGCCTCTCCACACCCTAGGCGAGGCGAGAGGCGCCAATAAGGCGCTCCTCGGTAAATAGATAAAATTAGAAGGTTTTTTTTAACAAAAAAGCAGGAAAACAGAAAACGTGGAGTGTAAAACTAAGTAGCAACTGTAAAAAAATGTTTCACCCTTCATGTTGCATGTAAAACACAAACCAAAGGCTCTATCTCTTCAAGTCTTCATCGTCTCCTCAGAATTGATCTTATTTTTGGATCTTTACATTCCATTTTATATAATTATGCTTTTTTATCACATATTAAAAATCTTGCATATAT
>CANYCX010184727.1:0-15470 GCA_948193385.1 Breynia disticha f. nivosa | reverse complement strand
TCTCTTTTAAAACTTTTAAGCTTTAAGTCTTTTATCTCTTTTCCTTTAAGTGTTAAAATACTTAGTTAAGGAATTCACTTACGAAACAACTAAATACTCGTAAGCATAAAGGTCATAAGTGGAAACCACTTACCTCGGAATACGTGCAACTAAGCACCGCCTCACCGCTAGCTCACCGACTCAAATTCTCGATGTAAGATCGTTTAGCTCCTCCTAAACAATCAAACCATCCATAATCAATTATTCAATCCCTCTCTTTCAATCCTAAAGCATTAATCAACTCTTATTCAAATTCCAACAACATTCCATCATCATCTCAATAACTAAACAACTCTCAATCCCACTCAACAGCAAGGTTAAACTATAAGTTCAATTTAGAACTAAGCCAAGAACACATGAGAACACTCACTTGGGATTGATTTCTATCAAGAATTTTGATGTTTTCTTGCTTTGAGCACGTTGCTGGATGAATTTAGGGCTTCAAAAACTAGTTGCTAGCTTCCTCTCACTCTGTTCGAATGAAATGAATCAGTCGGCACTGTTCTATTCAAATCCAGTCAACACGGTCTTGAGCACGAGTCGTGCCTCATGTCGTACCGTGAAATCTCAGCACGAGTTTCTGTTCTGTCGTGCACTGTATAGTTCTAAAATAAATCAACACGAGGACGTGCTAATTTTTCCACGATAAGCACGGGTCGTGCTAATCATCTCACATGAGCATGGGACGTGCTTATGGTCGTGCTGTCTGCTGATTTTTTTCAAATATTTCCTAAATCGATCTGATCTGATCCGAATAAATGCAACTTTTGTTTTATTTTAAAATCTACAATTTCTAGGATATTACAATTATTTTCATGGGAATGGAAATGAATTAAGATTAGTATGAGCTTTGTAGATGATCATATTCTATGGGTCACAGATATGATATATCTAACAATGTTCATAGGTACAATTTGGGACATTATACTTGGAAAGCAATCATTAATGAGAATACTAAAATTAGTATGTCTCTTACAATGTCAAATATCCGTCCTTAAACTTAAAATCACTATGCCTTTTATTTTGATTTTTAGTGTATATTGATATACGCCTAACGTGACCTTAAAAAGATGATAAGTAAGGGTATAGTTGGGTATGTTATAGATTACAATTATAAGCATGAGTAAAGTGAAGGGGTTGACCCTCTCATGATCATGAGAGAAGATATCACTAGGCGCTTGATAGGTAATATTGGGAAGAGTGAGGCCACACCCCAAATAGAATGGTTGGATCATTCATTTGAACTTATCAATCTTTTTATAGAGATTAAGAAAGTGATTTAGCACTAAATAAAGATGTTGGAGATATACCTTATGCAAATCATGATATTAGAGGTCAAGGGAAGAATTTGAATTGCAGTAGGATTGTTGGCACCGCTTGTCAACTATTTAATTTTACATGGTCATAGTGTCTTGCTAGAGACCGACTATAATTATGAATTATTAAAATCATTACCATTATTAAATAATCCTACAGATCGAACACATACAGAAGTTAAGAAAAGGGGTTTTTTTTGGAATTTTACCTTGGAGCAAGATTTGCCGTCATAGAGATCAGAGACTATACTTTATGTATGCCTTCAGGGCTAGAGGTAAAGTTAAAGGGATATTTCTATGAAACTGCAATGAGTAGGAACATTATTTCAGTTTTATCCTTGGAAAATGATGATTTTAATTTTTTATTGAGAATAACAATATGAGTATTCATCATGGTAACATGTATTATGAAAGTAAATTCCTTAATAACGGTTCATATGTCCTAAACTTATCAAATCATGAGCCCATATATAACATAGAAACTAAGAAGGTTAAGTCTGATGAAATAAATCCTTCTTACTTTTGGCATTGTCATTTAGTATGTGCAAATGATAAATGCTTGCAAAGACTTCATAAACATGGGTCTTTTGATTGGGAATTAATAGACACGTGCAAATCGTGTATTCATGGGAAATTGACTAAGAATCCTTTCAACAAGAAAGGAGAGAGAACTTGTGGATTTTTAGATCTTATACACTCGGATGTGTGTGGACCATTAAGTACACAAGCCAGAGGTGGTTATAGATACTTCATTACATTCATTAATGATTATAGCCAGTATGGCTATATCTATCTAATGAAAGGTAAATCAAAAACCTTTGAGAGGTTTAAGGACTTTAAAAAAGAAGTACAAAACCAGTTAGACAGACATATTAAAGCCTTTAGATTGGATTGAGGTGGTAAATATGTGAGCCTAGAGTTTGATAAATATCTGAGAGAATGTGGTATAGTACCATAACTCACTCCTCAAGGAACACCTCAGTGGAATGGTGTGACTAAAAGGATGAATTGAACCCTGTCAAACATGGTAAAGTCAATGATGAGTCAAACATATCTCCCAGTATCATTTTGGAGTTTTGCCCTAGAGATTATAACTTTTCTACTGAATAGGTCTCCTACTAAAGTAGCTGAACATACACCATATGAGATATGGGCTGGGTGAAAACCCAACTTGTCTTTTCTTAGAATATGGGGATGGAAAGTGCATGTTAAGAGGTTAATATCATATAAGCTTTTGTCTTTCATCCAATCTTAGCGAGAATAAAGTTTTTGTGCTCAACTATGGTGTTTTTAGAGAAAGAATTTATTATTAATGGAAATAGTGGGAGCAGTGTACAACTAGATGTTGTATAAGAGGATGTGGATACACAGATTCCTGTAGATGATAATGAGGAGATGAACTTAAATCCACAAGAAGTTATGGAATAAGAGTCCCTTACACAAGTACTTAGAAGATCTTGTAGGATACGTCAAGAAGCTAAAGGGAACATGTTTATTGTAACAGACAAACAAGATATCACGATTATTGATCATGATGAACCTACTTCTTACCAAGAGGCTATGGAGAGTCCTAATTCAAAAAATGGAAAAAGGACATGAAATTCAAAATGCAATCAATGTAAGATAATCAAGTTTGGGACTTAATTCATCCACCTGAAGATGCTAAGGTAATTGAATATAAATGGATCTTCAAAAAGAAGGATGAAGGTATCTTTAAAGGTAGACTAGTGGCAAAAGATTTCAAATAAGTTCATGGTATTGACTAAGATGAAACATTTTCACCAATTGTTATGATTCCATTAGGATTTTATTTTTCATAGATGCATATTCGAATTATGAGATATGACAAAAGGATATCAAAATGGCTTTCCTAAACTCGAGGATGTTTACATAAAACAACCTGAGGGATTTGTTGATCCTAAAAATCCTAACAAAGTATGCAAACTTAGTAGGTTCATCTAGGAGTTGGATTCTTTATTTTGATGAATCCATAAAAAAGTTTGGTTTCACCAAGAATGATGATGAGCCTTGTGTATATCAGAAGTTCAATGGGAGTGTATTAGTGTTCTTTGTGTTATATGTCAATGACATACTACTCATTGGAAATGACATTTCAACATTGCAACAAGTTAAGCAATGATTGAATTCGTGTTTCTCAATGAAAGACTTAGGATAATTTGAGTTTATACTTTGTATAAGGATCTATAAAGATAGGTCACAACGTCTTTTGGGACTGAGTCAAGAAAAGTAAATAGATAAGATATTAAGGCAGTTTAGTATGGATCAATCCAAGAGGGATTGTTTGTAACATTCTTATTCTTAGATTTTATAATTAGTAAAATAATTAACCTAATCAAGAATGAATTAGCTAAAATGAAGACTATGCCATGTTAATTGTGAATTGATAGAAAGTTTATAGTAAGTATACATAAAAGGAGAATTGTTGATGAAAAATAGAAAGTACAAGTGGTGGAAGAGTACGTGTAGTGGGCTACACGTCGTGGCTAGGACAATGTGCATTCTACTACACATGGTGGCTATTAGACGCATTGTAGTGGTGACAACGTCTACTTTTGGTTGACAACGTCTACTTTGTGAATTGTGGCACAATTTTAAAAACTTGGAACTTGAAGCCGGAGGTGGCAATTATGGAAGATAAAAGGAAGCTGAGGAAGTTAAACGAAGCAGGAGAAAGGAAAATTAAACAGGTATTGAGAGAGTAAAATTGAGAGATTTAGAAAGGAGAGAAACAGAGAGTTTTGAGTGAGAAAAAGAGGGATTTTGTGCAGATTTGAGCAATAATTGAGCCTAGAAAGTGTAGTTGAACACACGATCGATTAGGGTATCGATTGGTATAGTAGATATAGGAAATCTACGGAGAAAATGGTAATAAAATAATATAGGATTATGAATATAAGAATATTGTTTGATTGATTTTTATAGAGAATTTGGTATACGATTATATAGGAAGTCGATCAAATTAACAACACAAGATCGGAGTGAAGAGGAGCTTTGAATATAACAGATATCTAGGTGAGTAATCTAACTCATTTTTAATTATAGTTAAATATGAATTATGAATTGCTAATGATGATAGAATATGAGAAATGGATATATACCTGTGTTGAATAGTTTACGTGTGGATATATATACATGAATTTGCTAAAATGAATATGCAAAATCTAAAAATAGATAGATACATGATATATGCCATTTACATGTGATAGTAATTTATTATTTGAGATTATTTACATGAATATGATTAAATAGTAAATGCAAAAAAGAAAAATAGACAAGTACGTGAAATAGGAAATGAATTGTGAAAAGGTACTTGAAATGTGATACGAAATGCAAATAGGCACATTTACGATATTTTACAATTCTTGTAAAGTTTATACGTTGCATGGTATAGATCTATGATACGTGATTAATGTTGTGATTGGTTTGGTGTTGATATGATTGCTGGTGGGTGTTGTTTATTGGTGATCATATGATAAATCATACTATAGAAGGAGTATATTATTGTAGAGGAAGTACACTATTGTCGAGCAAGTATATTCAGAAAAATAGCATCGGCTGTACAAGATGCATGATATTTATATATTACAGTTCCATATGAATGATTTCATAATACGTTCACGATTATGAATACAGTTTATATAAATTAAAATACAATAAAATGGTAGGATATGTTTAATATATAAATGAATAGAAATTTTACATGTTATTAGGTTTATAAATTTAAATGATCACTTACTGAGCCTGCAACTTACCAACTATAATTGTATATTTGGTTTTTAGGATCAGAGTAGATTACAAAGATGCTAAAAGGTGGGTCTGCTTCTGCTACACAGCATCTCTCTCTACCCTAGATTTTATAATTGAACTTGTTAATATGTATGATTGCATGCTATGTTTGTACATAGATTGAGTTTATGTTTGAGTATAACAGATATAGATATGATTGATAAGATATGATCGAAAATAGTATAGGTTGAGGTGTTTGTTGATATTGATGATTATACTTGCATGAGAGATTATTTTGTGGTATTTGGTTAATTACAGGTTGATAGTGAGTGTACTTAGATTACAGCAAATTCTCACAGACTGTACTCAATTGTTATAGGTTTTGTGTTGAAAATAATAGGGTTTGTATTAGATCAAGATAAGGCTGAGTCCATAGGTGTGTTGACTAGCACGATTCATGTTTTGGCCGTATTCTAGAATGAGCTGTAAACTGTTTACACAGAAAATGATAGGATTTTAATATGTTGACATGAAATAATAAGAATGAGTATTAGAAGTACATGATAGAAGTAATAAGTTTTAAATTATCTATAGAATTATTATCAGATGAATAATAATAGTATGATTAAATAGTTAATAAGTTTAGTATGTTTCATTATTGCCCTTACAGCAAGGGATTGTTCTCTTTAAAAAGGACTGACCATCCTCTACAGAAGAGAGAGAATGTATGAATAGAGTCCCACATGCTTCAGCTATATGATCTATTATGTATGCTATGCTATGCTATGTACTAGGTCATATGTTTCTCATGCACTGAGTATAACTAGTAGGTTCTAGTAGGACCCCAGAGAAGTCCACTTATCTACAGTTAAGACAATTCCTAAATACTTAAGAAGAACTATATAATTGTTCTTAGTGTATAGAGGTCAAGAGGAGAACAATTTTATAAGATATACTAATATTGTGATCTCAAAAACCAAGGACGATTCAAAAGTGCAATCAAGATACATATTCTTATTAAATAGAGGAGGTGTCAACTGAAGAAGCTCTAAGTAGAGAATAGTGGACGATTCTACAACAGAAGCTGAATATGTAACAACATTTGAGGAAGTTAAGGAAGCTATTTGGATAAAAAAGTTCATTATAGGATTAGGAGTCATGCCATCTATCCTAGATCCTTTGAAACTTTTATGTTCGAATAATGGGGTTATCGCACAGGCTAAGGAGCCCAAAAATCACCACTAATCCAAACACATACTCAATAAATTTCATCTCATTCGAGAGATCATCGATAAATGAGATGTGAAGATGATTAAGGTTTTGTGTGAAGAAAAAAGAAGTTAATCTATGTTTAAGTTGGTATGTACTAAAGAAATTCCTTGTAACATGTGCAACCCTCTAATAATTGCTCTGCCACTTTAATATAATCCTGTAACTATCCTGCTTCTCCTATAGTGCTTTACTAGCTACAATAGATCCTCTGTCTCCTCTAGCACTCTCTTTATTGAATCATCTACCTAATTCTCTAAAAAACTGAGACCTACCCCTCTAAGATCTTATTGGAGTATTAAAACTTTTAAGCACTCTCTGGCATTTACCGTATAATTTTCTCCTCTTTGTCAATACTTGCTTAGCTCGGTATGTAGTCTCTAAAAGTAGGTGGTACGTAAGCTCTCTGACAATAATCTTCTCCCTTATCTTTAATCGAAGAGCCCTCTTTTATTTGTCTTGGCACATCTTGTAACATTCCCATCCTAAAATCCTATAAGTAGTGAAATGATTAGCATAATTAAGATTAAATTAGATAAATTAATGTTTTAAGTGATGTTAGGATTATTAGTAAAAGAGAATGTTAGTGTAAGCCCTAGCCCTAATACATTGTATATACTTTTCATTATGGATTAATAAAATTCTAAGACATTGTTTTATCATTTCATATATTGATCTGTGCTATGTATATGAGAAAATACCCAAGAATGTTAATCAAGTACTTGAGGTATCGAGGTTAAGGACCCTGATAGTAGAACCTGGAAGTTATGAGATTAATATTCTAAATATCCCTAGTCACTTATTTTTATGGGAATGGAAATAAATTAAGACTAGTATGAGCTTTGTGGGTGATCATATTCTATGGTTATAGGTATGGAATATATAAAAAAGTTCATCGGTACAATGTGAGACATTGTATTTGGAGAGCGATCATTAATGATAATACTAAAATTAGTATGTCTCTTGCAATGTCAAATATTTGTCCTTAGACTTAAAATCACTATGTCTTTTATTGTGACATTTAATGTACTTTAACATATGCCTAACATGACCTTAAAAGGCTGGCAAGTAAGGGTATAGTTTGGTATGTTATAGATTACAAGTAGAAGCATGGGTAAAGTGAAGTGATTGACCCACTCATGATCATGAGAGAAGATATCACTAGCCGCTAGATAGGTAGATTGGGAAGAGTGTGGCAACACCCAAATGGAATAATTGGATCATTTATTTGAACTTATCAATCTTGTCATAGAGATTAAGAAAGTGATTCAGCACTAAATAAGGATGTTAGAGATATACCTTATGCCAATCATGATATTAGAGGTCTAGGAAAGGATTTGAATTTTAGTAGGACTGTTGGCACCGCTCGTCAACTATTTAATTTGCATGGTCATAGTGTCGTACTAGAGACTGCCTATGATTTATGAGTTATTAAATTTATTACCATTAATAAAGAATCCTATAGATTGTACGCTGACAAAAGATAACAAAAAGGGTATTTTTGGAATTTCACCTAAGGTCAAATTTCGACCGTTGGGTTGAATTGGGTATTTGGGCAGATTTTGGTAATTGACCCTAAAAAGGATGAAAGCACAATTTTGGAAAGCACATAAGCAATTTTTAAGACAACAAAATCATTTGGATGATGTTAGATAAAGTTTGTCTTAAATTAAGACAAATGCAAGTGAAAAATGTGAAAAGAGGATACGGCTTTATCTTCTTTTGTAAGAAGATAAGAAAGATAAAGATAGAATCAAAAATTCTCTCCAACATCCTCCACCTTTTTGGCCAACTATTAAGAGGGGATTATGATGATTTTATTTTTTTAAAATACAATTAGAGTACTAATCTAGTAGACTATACGACCAGCACTCATTAAAAGGATAAAATTGTTTTAAAACCCTAGTTTTTGACTCTTTCTTGCTTCTCTCTCTACTTGGCCGAATTTATCCTACAAGAAATCAAGAAATTGATTTCTTCATATTCTCTTCAAGAAAATAAGAGAAGAAGGGGATGATCACATCATCAAAACACGTCGGTGCTTTCAGAAATGTGATTCCTTCAATCTGATTGACTGAAACAAGGGAATTCACTAATATCTTTGTGCTAGTATGCTTTCTTTTAATCCATGCTTTAATTTTGCAAAGGGACTACATGTGGAGTCCTAAGAAAGGCATCTTAAAGGTAGTCTTGATCTAATCAAGGTTGTAGTTACTTGTTAGAAGCACAAATACATTCGACCATCATTGAAACGAGCTAAAGATCGAATCTTTATGTCAATGTTATGATTTTGGTTAACTAGTTTTATGTTTTATGTCATATATGATGTTATATCACGTTTTTAGTGCGATCTTGGTTGATTCTACATGTTTCTTGATTTTTTTCCACTACCTTTAGTGTCTTAGACATGTAGAAAACCTAACAAGGAATACATATGAAAGGAAATTTGTTTCATATTATAGGCAAAAAATGTTCGTAAAACAGAGTCAAATATATAATTGGTGAAGTTATTGCATGGTTCTGTAGAGTACACGTTGTGGGGGACTACGTACGGTGACCGCGACCACGCGTAATAATTATGCGGTCTGGAGGAAAAACGCGTGGTGGCTACGACCACGTGTAATCAGTTGTAACTGTGTGTATTTTATTGATCTGGATGATTTTCAGGATGATTGAAAATTGAAGCATGAGGTGGTAAGCTGAGGTTTATAAAAAGGTAACAAAAGAAGAAATGGAAGCTGAGAAAGTGAAGAGAACAGAGAAAGATTACAAGAGAGAGGGGGCACGAGAGAAAGAGAGGAAAAAGGGAATTTTGTGATAATTGACCAAAAACTTGAGCTAAAAATATACGACTGAGCATAAGATCGAGGCGAGGATCAGTTAACTAAGTCGGTACAGGAAATCCACAGAGGAAACAGTAAGAATTTATGAAGTTATATGATTGTGGGGATATGTTGTGGTGGAGATTGATATTGGTGTTGATTAAATGATCAATCATTATTGTAAATGAAAGGATTTTTTTGTAGACGGAAGAATAATATTGTAGATGGAAGTATACATAGAGATATAGAGTTTATCGTTTATACGTTGCATGATTAAAATTGATAAGTTATAGGAGTACAAATCTATACAGTAAAGATGAAATCGACGAATATGAGTTACATTTATATGAATTATTTTATTTGATACAAGAATATGAACAAGAATGATATGTCTTGAATTTATATGAACTTGTATGATTGGTATATGATTATAAGAAATTCAATAAATCAGAAATAATCATAGGAACTACTATTCAATTGATTACAGAGAATATGAAAATGAACTTGCTTGTATGAATTATAATTTATAGATTATGAAATGATTGCTCACTAAGATCGCAACTCACTAATGTGCGAATTTTATATTTTGTTTTGAGGATCAAATAGCTAGCCCAGAGTAGAATTACGAGGGTATCTATAGGTGGGTCAGCTCCTGCCACACAACATCTCTCTCTACCACAGATACTACAGTTAGACTTGTTTATATGTATGATTTCATGTTATGTTTGTATGTTGGTTGATATGACAAATAGATATAGATATGACTGATGATAGTATAGGTTGAGATGTTTGTTAATATTGGATTATATGTATGAAAGTTTATATTGTTGATTGTAAATGATCTTTAGAATTGATTTTAGATTGACATGGAGTTTATTTTAGGTTACAACAGTTTCAATAAGGGTCGTACTTAATTGACACAGGGACCGTGTGAAGCTCATTTTCAAAATCTGATTTCCCTGATAAACATTATATTTTAAAGAAATGATATGAAATCAAATCTAAAAATAGAGGAGAGGAGAGAGAAAATATATATATACACGCTCATTTCGTAAATCTCAGCCCAATCTGTTTCAAATCCAAAATCAAACACAAGCATAAGCAAATAGTTTGAAAAAACATTCAAACTCAAAACCTGCGTGTATATACAAAAATGTACAACATATGTACAAAACAAAATGTCAAAACTGAACTTTGGAGCCCGACCTCTGATGTAAGCTCTAGAAACTCTGAATACTCTAACACTGTCCAGTCAACAGCAGCTACCTACGATCTGCACAATCATTTAAACAATAAATGGGGGTGAGTATAAAATATACTCAGTAAGGATTCTTAGCTTCAATTACAGTAAATGAGGTGTAGGGGAAAAATACGAATAAGCACAAAGGCATTCCTAATTTTTTTCTCCCTATGGCATCTCTGTATGCCAGTCAAACAATTCACACAGATAGATAACAACATACAACTCAACAATCCATACAGATTCGATCAAAAGCTTAAGTTCACATAGAACAGTTATATTACACATAGTAATATCAACAGAACATAAATCATTATCCACACAGGTTAGCACACAGCGATTACGAACCACATAGATTTTATATCACACCAATATCATAATCCACACAGGAGTTTATATATATAGGCACACAGCCAATCTGGATCACACAGATCTCAAAGTATGACATAGATGCAATTCTATGCAATGAAATGTCAATGCTAATGCAATTCCACACAGGATGACCCGGGTTTCCAGACCACACACAGCTCAGTCCACAAAGAAGACCTCTGTACCACACAGGAGAGGTTTCAGACCGCACACAGCTCAGTCTTTTAATCCACACAGGTAAGTCCACACAGGAATAATCATTATAGATGCCACACAAGCTCCTTTCACACAGACTTATGCAATATGTATGAATGAAATCAATATGAATTTCATTCATATTCGCACACAGCATAGCTCACACAGAGCAAATCATATCCACACAGGTTCCAATATATCATGCTTTCCATAACTCAGCACACAACAATAAGAAATCATATATACAACTCACATAGAGTATATAACAATACCACACAGGTATAATATCATATCAACATATATTCAATCCATTCCACTCATTCATTTTCAATCTGATTCATCTAACCCTAGCAGTCTCAACAAATCATTATAGGCCAACTATTCTTACTTATAAAGAAGCCTAATTAACAGGGTTTTACGAATCAATTTAGTAAGCGTCAGAACACTTACCTAAAAAATAAGCAAATCGACAATCTCAACACCGATTCAATTGCCGTCCAAACGTCGTACAGATCCTCCTGTACAAAATTATGTATCCACATATCATTAATTTCTCCTTTTCACATCAAATCCAACCTTAGAATCATCTAAGCATAATTCCAATCCTTAGTTTATAATCTTTAGCAAAATCCTTTGTAAACCCTAAGTCAACTTTGGTTTCCAACTCTTTTTATCAAAACCCTTCTTCCTAAAATCCTTCCTAACACATATATATCATCAATTTAAGTTTACTCCACTTTATTTCATCATTTCCAGCAGAAATTTTGTAAGTTAAATCCATCCAAAATCAATTTATTCAAAGAATAAACCTTGTATAAAACTTATATAAACCGTTTACAAGCTTACCTTGTGTTTTTGGAAGAATTCTTGCAAGGTTTGGTGTTTGTAGGAAGATGAGATGATTAGGAACCTTAGGATGGTGTTAGAAAGATGAAAGAATGTTGGAGAAGAGTTATGAGGTGTTAAAATGTTTTTATCTCGTTTTAAGTGTTTTTAGTCGGTTAGAAACAAAGTCTGGCCGTCCAAAACGGCCTATGGGCGTTTCTGATGGCTGTTTCTTCCTTATGATTTCAAAAATGTATAGGAACGGTTTGTAGGAACGGTTTCATGGCCGTTCTATAGGCCATTTCTAGCCATTTCCATCACTTTTCTCCTTTTCCTTGATTATTTCATATCACCCTTATATCAACCTTTGATCGACCTTTATATATTGATGTTTTAACATTTATTTTACGACATTTTATGACTAAAACTTTCTGGGATGTTACAGACCGTATTGAACATAACAAGGGGCGTGCTAGATCAACACAAGGTCAAGCGCATGGGTGTGTTGACTAACATGAGTCATGTTCTGATCGTGTCTCAGACCGTACTGTACATTATTTACACAAAAAATGATGCATGTTTGATATATTAATAAGGAATGACAGTATGGTTATCGAGAAGATAGAATAGAAAGAAAAAAGTTTGTAATATTTGCTATTGAATAGTTATATGAATACTAATTATATGATTAATATGTTAATAAGAATAGGATGTTTCACATATGGTCTGTCGTTGTCTCCACTGTTGTATATCAATACAATCGATTCAAATGGCTCTCATAGTGTACTATTAATATGTTCTTCTACCTTATCTCTAATAACTCTATCCTCTTGTGATCTTTATAGGTGGCTAGAGTGTACTTCTCTACAAACCCTCTTAAAAAGTCAACCCAAGCTACTGGGAAGAGAACCCATAGACTACCGATAACTATGCCTCACTTATACAATGCATCCTACTTGAGAAGGGACACAACTTATTTTAGCTTCTGCAGAGGTGTGCAATCGAGGTGACCCATAATTCTTTTGGCATTCTTATCCATTTCTCTAGGACAACTGGATATGTTATGTCAGTGATGAATCTAACACCATGTGAGCGCACTCCCTCAAAATTATTTTCAATATCATTCCTAACCTCTTATGTGAACCCACAAAACTCTTTTACATTTTCAATTAAATAAGCAGTTAAATAAACATATTTGTTTTTCATTTTAAAAGGGATAAGTAACTCTTCATAAAAGAAAAGAATGAAAAACCCCAAATTGATCACACATTAAATACTTGATGTTCCAAAATACAAAATAGTAAGGAAAATGACGCAAAGAGTTTACAAAATGTGGAATGTAAACTACACTATGATAAGAGTGCATAGTTTCAAAAACATTTTCCAAAAAGTTTAGAGCCGCCAACCTATCCGTCAAGTGCCGCAATCTAAAAGCCACCGAAAGTCTGATACTAATAAGTACTTGGTAATGCTCCGCATACAACAAATTTAGACCAACTAATATGAGTATAAAACTCAATAAGTACACCTATAATACACTTACCTAGTTATGTAGTGTATAAGTACTCATTCGTTTTAGAATCTTAAATGCATTATGGATCGAATTCATCGTTTGTTGCTTATGTTCAAGTCATGCACTTAATGTTCATAACATTTCTAAGAAACATGGGGCGTGCTGGTCAGCACGACCATTGTGTTCCATTTCGAATAAAAATAGTATTCTGGCACGAGCCCATGTGGAATAACATGGGGGTCGTGCCAACATTCGGGAATCAATCAGTGTCTTAACACGGTCACTGTGCTTTACAACACAATGGGAGTGCTGGATGTCTGGATCATTTAATAGCTTCGAATGACGTCGTGTCTGCCTATTAGAACTACATAATTCAACAATATTTCCCAATATTCATCCACAAAACACACTTATACAATAAGATAGTAACCAATAGCCAATAAGCACAATTTCCAGCATTTCCTCTATTGAATCGTCATTAACATCAATTTTACAACACAACTAAATTCACATTATAGAATCAAATGCTCAAGCATACAAACATTCCACACACTTCATCAAACACACATACTAAATGTACAATGCTTCCATGCTCATGAAATGCTAATGCATACACACACTCGAATGCACTCCTTGGCCAAATTCTCTTATCTTTGTCTCGTGAGAGCTCTCGCTCTCTTTTCTTGAGCTAATCACTTTTTTGTTTGAGAGCTCTCGCTCTCTTTTTAGGCTTATCCCTTTTTTTTTGTTTGGAGAGTTATCACTCTCTTTTTAGGCTTATCCCTTCTTTTTTTGCTTGAGAGCTCTCGGTCTTGGTCTCGGTCTCTTTTCTTTTCTTTCTTTTTCTTTCATCACCATGAACACACATGATGAGTATGCTACATACATGACATGAATCAATCCAGTATATTTTCATACGATTTCAAGCGCAATCCATACCATATCATCCATACAACACATATTATTCCAAATCAACACAAGCTCACATTAGTCAATCATTCAATATTAAACCCACAAATCAACTAACACAATCTGATGCAACTCATTCAAACTCTAATACACCCACTACAAGATTCTGGGCGTTTAGAGTTCAAATAAATTTGGATGCTAAATTCAAGCATTTAGAGTCAACGTAGACCCTAAAAATTAATTTAGCCAATTTGACGGGATGATGAACAGTGTGGGAAAAAAATTTTGGCGGGTTAATTTGGAGTCCACATTGAGGCTAAATTTAACGTCCATGTGGACTCTAATTTGGCGGGATGGTGAATAGTGCGACGGAAAATTTTTGCGGGTCAAATTAGAGTCCAAGTGGATGCTAATTTTGACTCTAAATGTATACATTTAGAGTCCACGTGGACTCCAAATGTATACATTTAGAGTCCACGTGGACTCCAAATGCATACATTTAGAGTCCACGTGGACTCCAAATGCATACATTTAGAGTCCAAAAAGTTGGACTCTAAATGTATATTATTTTTAAAATGTCTTTAAGTAATAATTTCATTCTTTATTCATTCTTTTTATGGTTTTCAAGGATGACATCAAAGAAATTTATTTGCTTGTTTAAATAATAATTTAATTTTGTATTTTAACCCCGTGATAATTTTATAAATACTAATTGCATAATGATTGTCTCACTAATTATAAACCAAATTAAATGATTGAGCATAAAAAAATTAAAAAATTAAGAAAGTTAATAAAAATTAAAAAAAATAAAAATCATTTAGAGTCCACGGTGACTCTAAATGCATATATTTAGAGTCAAAATTTTAGAGTCTAAAAAGTTGGACTCTAAATGTGTGCATTTAGAGTCAACATGACCTCTAAATGCATACATTTGGAGTCCAACTTTTTGGACTCTGAATTCACTTTCTTAATTTTATTCTTTATTCATTCTTTTTAAATAATAATTTTATTTTTTATTCATTCTTTTTGTAATTTTCAAAAGACGACATCAAAGAAATTTATTTACTTGTTTAAATAATAATTTAATTCTTTATTTTAACACCCGTGATAATTTTATAAAGACTAATTGCATATCGCCTCACTAATTATAAACCAAATTAAATGATTAAGCATAAAAAATTGAAAAGACTAAAAAATTACAAAAAAATTAAAAACCATTTAGAGTC
>CANYCX010183820.1:0-11369 GCA_948193385.1 Breynia disticha f. nivosa | reverse complement strand
TGGTTAGATCTAGCCATTAGATTCGCACATGACATTTTCCGCATTGTTGTGTTACGAGAGGAAGTTGTTGCATTCAAGCAAGAAAGATTAATTGTCACCGAGTATTTTACACAACTCAATATCATGTGGAATGAACTTGATATTCTTAAGCCAATTCGTTCGGCATAATTGAATTGTTCATGTGGAGGAATTTTGCTAATGCGAACTTATCAAAACAATGATCATGTTGATAGCTTGTCTGAAGCTTCTTTTTATTTCAAATAAAGGTCTGTCACGTCACTGATTAAATCTGACTCGTGTGATGAACTACCCATTTCAACGATACCTTTTCAAACTGCTTTCCAGTTTTAATTAATATAAAACCATGCCAAATTCAGCTCTTTTATCGCCATTATAGACACGGAATAACATAAGAACAATTAGATTTTCGTAGTTGTCGGGGTGTTGCTCCATTATTGAACCTTAGAGGGTCAAACTAAAATATATAAAAATACGTGAATATAAAGAAAACCAATAGAGTTACTCTAAAGCCTACACATTCCCACATATACACATCTTAATATATATTTTTTTTCTATGTGAGAAAAGCTCTTAATAGTTCAACAAAGACAAGATCATACACATATACACATCTTCTTACTTTTATACAATTTAAATACCTTGACGAGAATCAAGTAACATTAAAGGAAAATTGATTAAATTCTCTGTAATTAACTAATGAAAGGATTCTTCATGTTGAATGCCAAAACAGGTAAGTGAATTGAAGTAAGTCAAAATGTCATCTTCAATCCTAGAATTTTATCTTTGTAACAACAGAGAATGTTGAGCACTACAATGTAAACTATAAAAGACAGACACTGTAGATGGCGGCTGCAGAATCTTATTATTTTGCAGCCTTCAATGACCAGGCAACATCATATGTCTGATAATATCATATTTTAACATATTTTAGCACCTATTGTTTATGAGTTTTCTACATATTTTGGTGAAAAAATATGTTATTACTTATGATTTGTTTTGCTCTTGTAGAAATGAGGCAGAAATGAAGCATGAAACACACAAGAATTGATAAGAGTTGATAAGGGAGAGTTACTTGGAGAAGAAGCAAAAGAGCAAGCTACAAACAAAGAGAAACAGCGCAGGACGCGTACTCGTCTGGAGTACACGCGGTCGTTTGGAGAACGCGGCGTGGACTCGACCGCGCGTACTCGATGCCAAGAATTAAACGAAATGACAGTGCAGAACACGTTGTCGTTCGAGGAGAACGCGGTGTGGTCCTTCACCCCGCGTAAACCTGCTATTAGACGCGCGGTCGGTGCTGGACTACGCGTGGTCGTAGCGGCCCCGCGTAGTCCACCACGCGTTTGTTTGTCCGGACAGCTTATAAGCAGTAGCAGAGAGAGAAAATGGAGAGTTGGTTAGTTTGTTGGTTTAGTTAGAATTGAATTAGGAGCTTTTAGTTAGTTAGGGTTAGGTAGAATTTGGGGATTTATGGTTTTGCTTAATTTCTGCTGTAAATTTACGCTTGAATATCGTATTGTAGCTTAGATTGAATTAATGTTAGCTGTTAATATTTTGACTTATTATTTTGCCTTTGGTTGTTTTAGTGTAAGTATGTGTAGCTAAGTTAGTTTGATGCTTAAGGGAATGAACTCTTGATTTAATGAAATGATGATTTAATTGCCTCTTATTTATCGGTCATTACGTTCTATTATTAATTGTGCTTAATGTTTAACGAATGGATATTTTCCGGCATATTTGTTCGTAATGATGGAATGTTAAATTAATTAAATCTTTAATCTCACTAGACATAGGTGATTATTGGGTTAGTTGATTTAATTGCTTGGAATTGCTAATCTATAATTGCGACTTAATTCTTAACATTATCTACTTGACCAAGAGTGATTTTAAGGATTGAGTTTAAATTAGTTTGTTTGAACAAGATTCTAATTGCATTTTTAGAGGGGCGGATCTTAGAAATTAATGATAGGATCGTGGTGAGTAAATATTGGATTGATCGATTCTTTAATCTCGCTAGACATAGGGGATTGTTGGATTGATTGGGCAATTAAATTAGCATGACATTGAATCAAGAGGGATTATACCCCTAGGCATCGCTTTAATTAATTTGTCTTAGTATTTAGTTTAATTCCTTTAAATTCGACTTTCTTCTCACAATTTCATCTAGTTAGATAGTTGATTGAAAATGTTGCTAGTATGTATGACTAGTTTCCTTTGGGTTCGATACTCGATTCTAAAAACTCATTTTATACTACTTGGTGCGTTAACTTGCGCTACGTGTTGAAAATAGTAGACACCAATGTCCAAGAAGATTCCAAATATGTATGCCATCAAAATTTTGATAATCTAAACAGGTTTATCGTTTGAAGGTAAAGGATGATGTTAGTTAAAGTCCTCTCGAAAAGAGATTTTCTTTCGTCTTCTCCGAAAACTAGAATTTGACGCATACCAAAACGAGCATACAAGTTAACAAAAACTAAATGGTCACCTTCAAGTCTACAGTTCTGTCCTTGTAGTAATAAAGAATGTGGAGCACTACGAGGTTAATTATGCAAGACAAATTTTGTCGCTGGTGGCTGAAGAATCTTATTTTGCAGGCTTGATACTCTGACAACATGTGTCAACGATGACACCAAATACGTATGCAATAACCATTCTGACAATCAAAACAGTTCGATTGTTTAATGTTGATAGATTCTTCAAGGGGTCGAATAATGTTTTGAGCCAAGGAAAGCACATTAAATTTATTTAAAAAATTATTATGATCCATTTCCAGTTATACAAAAATTATTATAGTATTACTAACTGATTATTGCATTATGTCTTTTTTTTACTGGTCTTGACTGGTTATTTCAATTTTTTTTTTCATTTATTTTGTTTATCATTGTTTTAAATATTACTTTATTAATATATACATTTTTTCTTTGTAGATAAAATGAACATATTCAGCTTCATTTTTTTTCATTTCAATGACAATGCTAGACATTTTGAAATGTTGAATTTTATAGTTGTTTATTATAGATTATTCATTTTAAGTATTTTATTAATTTTTAAATATTGCCACAAATATGTTCATTTAAATTTTCGTTATTTATGAATAAATTATTACATGTTATTTCTCTCTCCCTCTCTCTAATATTGTTGTCTTTAAATTGGTCATATTATAAAATAAAATTATATGACTAAGAATATTGTAACAAAATTTAATTTAGTCATATTATAAAATAAATTTCTGAATAAAGATATTGTGACAAAATTTAATTTTGTATTATTATAAAATATGTTGTGACAAATTTATTACTCATTAATGATACACATTTAATGACAATGTAATTTTGCCACAATAACATAACTTCTATTGATTGTATTGTAATGACAATAGTTTGTCACAAATTATGTTTTGTCACAACAAAGCCGTAAAGTCGTCTGGTTTGAACAATTTATTGTGACGAAATTGATTTTGTTGTGACGAAATCATAATATATTTGTGACAAATATTTCGTCACAATATAGTACTTTTATAGCAACAAAAATAATTTCGTCACAAGATGTTCAAATTTGTTGTGACAACGAAATTCGTCGCACCAACTAATTTTTAACTCATTAGGACAGACAATTTGTGACCACGATTGTGACTAAAGTTTTCGTCACAATAACAATATTGTGATGAAAAACTTGCTTATGGTGACAAAAAAAATTGTCACTATAAAACAATTTTTTGTAGTGTGTGCAAGAAAACTGGGTTTGAATAAAACGAAAGAAGCGATTTAGGGTTTCAGGAACTTGATCTTTGGACTTAAGCATGAAAGTCCACAAACCTCAACTAAAATCATCAACAATAGTAAGGAAGAAATGACAACCAGTAATAGATTTCAACTTGTAAGGTCCTCATACATCAAAATGCAACAATTGAAATGGTTTATTGCTCACAGAAATGCTTACAGGAAACTGCAATTGACATTGTTTAGAGAAAGCACAAATGTCACAAGTATTTGTATAAAAAAAGTCTAAAAGGTTGCAAGTGTTTGTGTAACTCACTGGATGGGTGCCCCAACTGATTATGCCATAAGGCTGTGGAAAGATTTACATTGGATTGACTCTCAGACATAGTGTCATCATCCAGTGTGGCATTGATCAAGTGTGTTGTATCTGAAAAAATGAAAAGATTTCCACTAACTGTTCCTTTTCCTACTTGATTAGATGTTTGTAGGTCGTGCAGAATACAAGACTTTGGTAAGAATGTGACTTTAATGTTGTTTTGGTTGACTAATTGGCTAACTGAGATGAGGTTTCGATTGAATTGAGGAGTGTACAGGACATTTTGCAATGTTACGTGTGGGCTTAAGTTAACTATTACCATCTAGAAAACGATGGAAGTAGATTTAGGGTTAGGGTTAGCAAGTAAACATTCGAGAGAGAAAAGATGAAATGTATATTGAAGTAGGCATCAGTGTATTTCTTATTATGCATTCCACCAAGCCGATATGTATATATAGGCTGGCAAAATAAGAAGGTTCTGGAATACATCATTTGCCTTTATATGTACGGAGTATATGGGCTTGACTACTCATGGGCCCAACTACCAGTATCAGGTCGTATAACACAACACACATATACTCAGCCGACAAAATTACGACTGCCTAGTGACGACATATTTCCAAAAGATCTCGTCAGCATTTTTATTTTTGATTAATTTTGCCGAAAATGTCATGACGAATTTTGTCCCGTCGGAAATCTTGTAACAATTCACTAGATCACAAACTCACAAGTTTAAATTCTACTTAGCTGTTATCAATGGATTTTGGAAGAACGTATATGATATATATGTATTCTAAGTAAACATATACATAATTTTCTTAAGTACAATATGTAATGTCTTGAAATTTTGGTAATAATTAAAGATTTTAAATAAATATACGGAAAATGTGAATAAATTTTTTGCAGAATGTTTAAAATATAATTCGGTGGATGGAGAGTGAGCATAAACTTACGGAATTATAAGTTAGGAAAAATAATTAGAATTGGGACTAATTTAACTGAGCGGAAAAGAGGTTACGAAATGAACTTTGAATCAAGAGCACACAGGGGCAAACCCGTCCGGATCGAAAGGTTATAATCCTTGGATTGTTCCATTCACTCACTACACAAGAACAATCACGTTTCTCTCTCTATCATACCTTCTCTCCAAAGCCAAAAATCCTAGCTAACATATTTCCTTGTGAAACCCTAGTGTTCGGGAGTTTTGGAGTCGGTCGGAGATCGAATTTTGGTAAGTTTTCTGATATGATTTTGTTGAATCTCATTTTTGTTCTTAATCCTAACTTTCTAACCATAAATCTCTTTCGCTTGAGCTCCGATTTGAACAAATGATAGCTCGTTGGAAAGCTTAATGAGTATACTATCTATTAATAACCATTTTTGGTGTTAAATCATGAATTAGGTATCTGAAATCGGTGTTTGGAAGCAACCCTTGAAAAGTGATCAGTTTGGGTTTTCCAAACCGAAGTTCTTTTCTGTGTTCCATTGCTTAGGTAAGTTTCTTTGGGCCCTATTGATGGTGTTTTGATAGTCAATTTAATTGGGTGTTAGATGATGAGAGAGATTGGAATGAGGGTAGGAAAGTGTATAGGGTTTTGAAAGGAAGGATTTAAGAACTAGGATAAATAGCAAGTGTTGGATGATAGAAATCGTAAAAACATACCTAAAAAAATCTGTGAGAAGCATTAAAGGTGGTTGGTAGAAAGGGAAGGAATAGGTTATATGAAGAGTAGGTGTAGAACATAAATGAAAGAGAGGATACAAAAAGAGAGATGGGGTCATTTAAGCACATAAGCATACGAACATCATTACTTTTTTGTCTTTGCATTGTTTAATAGGAGGCCAAAATCACGGTGAGGGAGGTTCCCAACCGAGTCATTAAACGTTGCTTGCGAGGTAAGCAACATGAATGCAACTTTCCCTTGGGTTGTTTGTTTTCTTGTAATAATACATGTGTTGCTTGTGAGATTATGTGTTGATATATGACTATGAAGTATGTTGATTTGATGCTAGATTGATGATTGTGTGATTTGTATGGGATTGGTGTGAATGATGTAGTTTAGAATGTCCTATGTGATATGATGAGTGTATTCTCATGTTGTTGGATATGTTTAATGATTTGGTGAAGTTATGTTGAACATTCTGGTTTTCAAATGTGTCTTTGGATGTATAACATGGTTTGAATATGATATTGACGCATGATTTGGGTATATGAATATTACCTATGACATTCATGCATATAGAGCTTTTAAGAAGCAAAAATGAAAGTAAATGATAGCTCTTAGTGAGCATTGAATTGAAGGAGTGGCTATGGCTTTTGGGAGCATAAATTGCCGTTAGTATATTTCACATACTTTACTGCGGCACAATGGAAGTCTCGGTACACTTAATAGTGTTCGGACTTGCCAGGCTAAGTAAGGGCGATATTCAGGCCAAGTAAGGGCGTAAAATCTATGGTCGATAGTACTTTAAAACCAAATACTCCCGGTCGATGAGGACCGTTTGCAAACGTAAAAAAAAATGGCCAATTAAGGGCGTAACTTAAAAACTAGAGTTTGAGACCATGAGTATGTACATTGAAATACATTAGAGGTCATGCATTCAAAATCATTATATCGCATTTAAAGTGATCACATTGATATATGCTTGAATGATGAGATTGATTGTTTGAATGAAGGAATGAATGCCATAAATGGTATACTTTGGAAATGATGAATCTATTATGTTGTCAAGTGTGGTATGAATTGCGAGTTTAGGGGTAACTATGCCATGTGAATATGAATGTAAACATTTCTATGATCTTATGGAATTTATAATTGGATGTGCTTGGGAAGTTGTTCATTTCTCAATAAGATGGTTGTTGATATATGGCTAAATGATCATAGGTTGTTTTCATGTGCCCATGTGAGTAATTGTAAGAAACACATTAGTTGGTGAGTTAGATGGTATGGTGATTTGTGATAGGTAAAATGTTAGGAAATATGTGGTATGTTTTGTTGAAAGTTTCATGCAGGAAACCAGAGATCCAAACGTGGTGGCAGCTAAGTACGCACAGTCGCTGTGATCACACATACTTCAGCCTCGACCACGCGTTTAATTGTACCGAGACTACGCGGTGTGGCAACGACAACGCATAGTTTCGGGTTGATCACGCATGAATCTCTGATTTTCTGTCTTGTGAAGAAGTTTATGTATGGTTTATAGTTTGAAATTGTATGATTTTGATATTCTGATTGTGATGTGATTATTGGAGGAGAACATATGATTGATTGTGGTACTGTGTTTGCTAAGAATTGAATTACATGATTAAATGAAAATAAAGTATGTTGTCCATTTCAGTAAGTGTTGTTTACTGAGTCTCATGACTCACTACGTCGTGATGGTGTAGATTTTGTTGCTTGTTTCCTGTTCATCTTCACAGGAACAAAAGGGTCAAGGTGGGATGTGCACTATGGCTTGTTTCTATTTTTCATACAAGAGGTTTTGTATTGAATGTGAAAGTAGCTAACTATATTTTTGTAAGGTTATCATTGAAATGGAATCGTGTCAGTTCCTTTTCTTTTATAACCCAACGATTATGTATCTCTTTACTTTTTGGAACATTCCTCCTCAAACTTTGTAAATTTTTATTTCCAGAAATGAATGTATATATATACTATCCAAATTTGTGTTTTCTACTTATTATTTTCAAATATTTGATGTCCAAATCCGAGTATTACCTTAGAAGGATTTATACGTTAACATAAGGTGGTAGTCAAATTTTTGTGTCACATTTTGTGTTATTAGAGCATAGGTTGTTAAAAACCTCGGTTCCTGATGTCATGGGTCTCAAAACCTGTATTATAAGATGATAGCCGAATTTGAGTGTCACATCCTCAGTCTAACTCGACCACCAGCACTCTCAAAATAAAAACCAACAAACAAATAACACCAACCCATTCAGTTAAATACCTTATGAACCTACTAGACATGGCCAGCAAAAGGCACAAGCCACTAAGGCGTGTGTCTAGGATCTCGTCAAGTAGAGAGTCTCTTAGTGACATTGATTTGAATTTATATATTTATGATTTTGAAATAAAAATATATTAATGAATTTTTTTAATTTACTATCATATTAAAATAGAAAAGATACATGATGACTCAGAATACTCGCTAACACAAATATTTTTAGATAAAATTATATCTGTGCATTGCTTACATAACAATTCGTAAATATTTTAATTTTCACATTTTTCTATTTTGGACATATTATTTGGATAACAATAATCTTATATTCTTCTTATTAAGTCATATGTTAATAGATTGAATATATTTTAGAATAAAAATTAGTATTGGTATTATAAAATCTTACTATTCATGGGCTTCATGTATTTATGATAGAGCAACATATTTATATGTACTTTTCTTTAAAAAATTATCTAACATATTTACAAATCAAAATAATATAATTAATAATATTTTTTATATTGGCTCAAATCTTAAAAGAATCAAATAATTATCATTTATTTTTATTTTATTATATTAAAATTCAATTAAAAATTATTTTATAAAATTAAATATATAATATAATTTAAAATTTTTACTCAGAAGATATAAATAATTAAAATTTAAATTATAATTAATATTTTTATATAAAAATAACAACCGATCATATAATTAAAATTTATCTAAGACCACAATAATTTTTTTAGACATCCCTTCTACGGTAGCCAAACTTGTTAAATTGGAAAAGGTCAGCTCTTTTACTCCATCAACGGCAAAACCTGCGGATAACACAGGTTGAGGAAATCAAGGGTAAAATGAGAAAAATGATGGGATAAATAATCGAAACACTGTTGCCTTACCTTATTCGCAAGTTTGACGGCGGAGAACAGAGGAAATGGCGACAAAAGAGTGGTTTCCAAGGAGGAAATGGGGACAAGGATGCGTGCGATAAAAAGGCCTATGTGGTGATGGTGGGTGTAAGGAAATGAGGGATAGATTATCAAAAAGAGAGACAAAATATTGCTAACGTAAATCCCTTTAAAGGGAGAACTCATTGAGGCGATAAAATTTGATCATTTGATTTAGTTAAAATAAATTTTAGCATTTAATTTATTTAGCAAAAACAGTTTTAATTTTATATAATCTGGACATTTTCATTTAAATAAAGAATGAGTCTTATTAAGTCCCTTTCTTAAAAGCCTCAAATTAAAATTTACCAAAATATTGATAATGGAGAAGAGGGATGAGATAAAATGGAGGGTCATCAATTGTAAAAAGGGATAAGGCTCATTTTTTGATCTAAAATTTAGTTCAAAATATAATATTGAGTCCTATCATATTACCATATTCGTCAAGTAATGTTATTCACTCCTATCATATGCCTTACTCATGTCTACTTTCAAGGTTGTCACTCCCGCTTTACCTTGGCTTTTCCTCTTAAGATAATGCAGTATTATGTGATCTGTGATAAGTCTTACTAGAATAAACTCACTCTAAGCCTCTGACACCACATCACATAAGACGTGTTTTAGTCTGTTTGTCAAGATCTTTGCTACAATTTTGTACATCATATTGCACAGTGTTATGGATGTCAATCTGCAAGAGTTCCGAGAGAGTATTTTTTAGGATCAACATCATATTCATTTGTTCAACCTCGCTGACATGACACCCAACTCCAAAATCTGAATGCATTCCTTAATGACATCTTCTCCCATAATTTCCCAGAACTTTTAAAAGAATGTTTGATTCATCCCATCGACCCTCAAGGTTTTAACTGGATGCATGGAGAAGAGCGCGTCTTTAACTTCATTCGTTATGAAAGTGCTAACAACATTTCACTTTTATCACTCTTTATGCCTTTTTGAATAATACTCTCCACCCCACCATTCATGTGTCATTGACTGGTAACTAACTCTTTATAAAATCAACAATCATCTCTTCTAATCCAACACCCTTGAACCCCAATTATCATTCTAATCTTTAAGTTTCTCTATTTTGTTCCTCTTTTTATGGGTCGTAGCCATACAATGAAAGAATTTAGTATTCTGGTCTACTTTATTAATCCAATGGACTTTTGCTCTCTGTCTCTAATATTCATCTTTTTGTTTAAGAAACTTGACATAATTTGTTGATGTACGCCTATAGCCTTGGACACTTCCCTCATCTGACAGGTTGCACAACTCCACCATTGTCTTTCTAGATTTCTCTATTTTTCTATCCAAATTCCAAAAAAAGTGTTACTGTCCCATTCTCCCAATTTATGACCACAATGCTCTATCTTCATAAACACATCCTCACTGGAACATTCCGCCAAATATTTTCTACTGTAATTTGACAATCCTCCTCCTTTAGCGAAGCATTTTCAAAACAAAAATTCCTTATCCTTCTCTTCTTTATTAAACTCACAGGATTCAAGAAAATAAATCTATAATCAGAGGAAATTGAAGGAATAAAATATACCTTGTGATCCGAAAACCTTACACCCATTCTTTAATTGCCATTGCACGATCTAGTATTTCACGAATCCAATTTGAGCTTCCATGATCCCTTTCCCATGTAAGCTCTCTACTTTGAACACATAAATCTTCCAGCCTGCAACATGCTAAGGCATTATTGAACCATCCAACAATCTCTTTGGATACTCATCTTTACCCTTTTTTTCGAAGCTCCACCGTAAGCCGTTGAAGTCCCCACAACAAACCCATGGTAGTGAAGAGACCTTTGCCAGTGCTTTTAAAGTCGCCAAGGATAACTCTTTCCTACTTTGAGATGGTTCCCCATAGAAGTAAGTAAGCCTCCAATGTCCCCTACCTGGTCGATTTATCTCGGCGTCAATAAATCTTTGAGAAATCCCTAGAATAAAAACACTTGAATTGAGGCAGAACAAACATGACCCTCCACTCCTTCCTACATTATCCAGTACTAAAATGTCACACATACCCAACTTAACTTTAAAACCTCCAATTTTTATCACAATGTGTCGCACAAATAAACAGTAGACTGAGTATATACTTTTGGATTAAAGTCGAAAGCTTTTGAACTGTCCAGTGTCCTTCCGTACCCTGACATTTCTAACTTAACAAACTCAATGGTCTAGGCGAGAATGTTGAGCAAGTCCTTCCGTAGGTTTCATTATGGGAAAATTATGCATTATACGTCTTTTTCTTTTTTATTTGCAGGAGAGTGTATTTAATTTTTTATTTTCAAATTGATTTTTTTCATTGCATATATACTTCCTTTATTACACTTATACGGTTATTCACTTAGCTATTGTTTAGTGTAGCCATCATTACATACATCTTTCAGCCCACTACAATCATTTTTTA
>CANYCX010183491.1:0-13844 GCA_948193385.1 Breynia disticha f. nivosa | reverse complement strand
TCTCATGCGAAATGTTCATAATGCCATACAACATGAAGTGAATGCCATAAACATTTCAAGGCCTTAGCCACAACCATCATGCATAGCATTTCCAAGAACATTTCATCAACAATATCCATCAACATATATCCAACATATCGTAAGCACATCACCGACTCATTCCAAATCAACACTCATTCACATATCATTTATCACATACCGTTAACATATACGAACTTGGTTCTCAAGAACCCATTCCATTCAACATAACCATGCCAACACAACATAACATATATGAATGCAAGTTCATGCATTATATCTCAATCTTTCCAACAACATATGCACATGAGTGTTCCACAAGTCATTCATATTCTCAGTATAAACCATCATACTCAGCATAGCCAAATTGGCAGCGGAACATATACGCATGCAACTCACAAAGAGTTTATCATAATTCAATAAGGAACATCCACATAATGCATATGACAACGAACGTATTTACATGCCTCATTTAAATCATATCTCACACATCGTAAGTACATATCCATAATCGTATACAAGCCAACATAGTTTACCTTACCAATCCCAACATGCCCTTAAGCCATTTTAACATACCGAGCTTTCATAGCTCATGCAACATAAAAATCACAAACCATACCATTCATTCCGTTCAAGCTAAAACACAATTCGTTACTTGCCAAACTCACAAAGGCACTTAGGCCATATTCTCACATAAGCAACATATAAATCACCATAGTCATAAAACCACACTTATAACATTACTTTGCATTCTTAGGCCACTTAGTTCATTCGTTTAGCATTCCCACTCATTAGAGTACGCTCATACATATCAAATCACAACACTTGCCAATTTACACATAATTCCACTTACTTTAGTAAGCCATTTAGCACACCACATACACATATCTTTTCTCAACACAAAATCCCATTTCAAATCACGCATAAATCACAATACTCATTTTTTCAGGCATGGCTTGTATGCATATGTTGTGTCTCAGTATATCAACCAGTTATCAACCTAAAATAAATCACATATAAATAAAAATCATATAATCATAACACAAAATATCATACAAATATCTATCTATATATGTCTATAAAAATTTATATATAAAAGTCTGGTTTTAGAGAGAGAGTGTCAAGTAGCGGCAGCTGACCCACTTGCTGGATTATCTTCTGTAAACTTTATTTATCATCTAATCCTGAAACAAAATATACAAATGCAGTTGGTGAGTTACAGGCTCAGTGAGTAATTATATATATTTAATTATCATCTTATACTTTTATCTGTTATTGAATTTCTGATAATCTATATATTCATGAGTACACATATATCTCAACATGTAAACATAAACTATATTCTTTTGCGTGTTTTATTTAAACCTGTGAGTTGTAGTCTATAATGTTATTATATAGTTTGTATTCATTTCTGATTAACTAAACTGTAATTTGTGTTCTTTTCTATTTTCTATATTTGTGTGATATATATGTATTTTTCATTCATTTCTTATTCTTGTATCAGATAACCTGATTCATTTACTTGTAATTCATTTTTATCGATTTCATATTTATTGTGATCATAATTCGAGATTGTTCATATAACGTATAATTATACATATATCATGCATCTGTAATCTACTTCTGCACCGAATAATATACTCTTGTCACCAATAATATACTCCTGTCGCCATTAATGTACTCTTTTTGCCATATGATCGATCATATATAATCAACACCAATTAATCACCACCATATGTATCACCACCATATGAATCACCAACCATATCATATATAATATCATGCATATAATCGATAATAATCGCTCATATATCTGTACAAAATCATTCACATATTTGTTCACATTTTGTTTTATATATCATGTGCTTATTTTTCTTTCAATTCCTATATCTTGTACCTGTTCTCATTTCATTTCATACATCATGTACCTGTTCGATCATTCAATCGCATATCTGAAATAAATTATATGTAAAACTATTCATCGTATTTGTTGGGTATATGATTATGTGTGTATGATTTTATAATCCTTTATATGATTTATTCATGTGTTCATCCTAACTGTATTTTCTTATTATCTTTATTGGAACTTCATAGCATTATAATCATCCATATGCATGTGCTTCTACTTTCCATATGCAAGTAAATTTATCTTTTCAGTGATATATGTGTATGCATCATTCCATCTCAACAAACAATCAACAAATAAAGCACTTCAACTATCAGCATTGTGGCATATGTGCAACCTCTGTACGCTACATCAACAAATCCCAAACTCCAGCAGTTCTAACAGTTCATATGTAATCAATATTTTCCAATCATCACATACAGTCAACATAGCATATCCTTTAATTATCTTTTTTTAGGTGATCACACGCATGAATGTATTTAAAAATGAGTCTAGATTACTCACTCCGTATATCCGTAATATCTGAAACTCCTCCAAACTCCAATCCTAATGTTGTCATCTAGGAAAATTGCCCTATACATACTAACGATTATCCTATAATTCAATATTATTCCAATATAATCATTCTAACCAACATATATATAAAAATTCTCAATAAATTATATGTAACTTTGCAATTTTCTTACCATTTTCTCTATGGAATTTCTGTATCGATTATACCAATCGATAACCTGCTCAATCATACTATCGGTTACATGTTACTGGCTCAATATCTAGCTTAATTGCTTAAATCTCTCTGTTTTTCTTTCAATCTCTCTCTCTCTCTCTGTATATATTTCTCCCAGCTCTCTATTTTCCTTTTTTTTCCTTTCTACTTCATTTTTCTGCTCAAAATGCTCTTTAAAATGTTGATGGTCAGCACGGCCGTGTCGAGGTCAGCACAGGTCATGCTGGGTACGGACCTTCCACCTCCAGCTTCAATTTCCAACATTTTCTGCATATTTAATAAAACGTCTAATACTTATTATCACATTAACTATTTACTAATTACTCTTATTACTATTAATGCACGTATATTTTAAAATTTTTCTCATAATATATAAATAATTCGTTAATATTAATCTTTATTCATCTTCTTCTAATCTTATTAATCATATGTACTACTACATCATAATTTCAGTTTATAGCTTATCCGTTATATACTCAGAATATAGATCGTAATAGTTAGCACATCCATGGATTAAGCTTTGTGTTAAACTAATACGCTCTTTATTCTTCATTATGCAAGTTCATATTTTACGTAGAATTGCTATATAACGGCTATAATCTGAATATACCCATAATACAAAGTTCATTCCTGTGAAAACAAATTAAACATAATATTAGCTCTCAAGCATTATCAACATAACAAACAACATACACCTCAATCATAGTATAGATCTCAAACAGCAACACATTTAAATATATACATATAGCATCAATCTCAACCAACAAGTATTTGAATCATTTTATCACAAAACATATCATATGTGCAAGCAAAACATGCAGCAGCACTCAAAAACACCCTAGGCCCAACTCTGACGAGGAGAGAGAAAATGGTCTGGGAGCAGCAGTCGACCCACCTGTCAGGTATAAACCTCTATCTCTGCTCTCTACTAGATCCTGAAATACAAATCGCAGTTGCGTGAGTTACGGGCTCAGTGAATAGTCAATATAAAATTAATCATTTTAAATGTGATAAGTACAAATTTGTAACAATAATAAAAAACTATCTTTAGTTGCATTTTTAGTGATTGCATTATAATCCGATTTCTTACCTGTAGTCGTTGCATTCATATACCGATTTCTATAACATTTCATTTATACGATAACTCTGTGAATATATCGTCATGCAATGAAAACTATTATGCATTATGCTCGATAACTTCCTCTCTGTGCTTCCTTTCCAATATGATCAATCATAATATCACCTAACCATATCTCCACCAATACCATATCATATCCATATCAAGGATATCCATATTCATATCATATCAATGTAATCATGCAATCGTATATTGATAATAAACATAAACGTACTTGTTCATCATACTTTCATTTTGTATATACCTGTTCACATTTTGATAACATATATGCAATCATTTCCATTTTACCATATATAACAAATCATCAATACAAAATCATATTTCGATTATATCAGTTCAATTGTTTTCAGTTTTACCATTTATCAATCAATCATATATTAACGATATTAACATGTCATATTAAGTCTAATTTTTAAGTGAGTTAGACTACTTACCTGTCAACAGAAATACTCGGACCTCTACGTGCTCTATTCCTGCCCTGACTGTCTGGTATGTCATCCTATAATAACATATACTAATCTTGCTATAAAATTCAATTCACAATATATATATATATATCTATATACATGTTCCTATTCAATCCTATTAACCCTCCATAACATTAATCGATAACTATTCTTACTTAAAACTAACTTTTCTCAAAGTCGTATATATGGAAACTTTGTAAATACTTGTTGTTAGCTTTAGATGTTTGCGTTCTAATTATATCAGATAATTCTCTGATCGATTCTACGATCAATTCAATATATAATACCTGATTCTGGGTCCTTTTCTCTTTTTCTTTCTTCTCCGAGCTTCTCTCGCTTGTTCTGTGCTTTTTCTTACTTTTGTGAATGTTTAGGGCTCGAAACGAAGTGTGTATATACTCAAAAGACTCAGCACGACCGTTCCATGCCCAACACAACACGTAGAGGAGCATGTGGCTAAGAGTCACGTAGAACAGTATATGACTCACAAGTATTGTGGAGCATATGGCTCAAATGATATTAAAAAAAAGGAGCATGAGGCTCAATTATATAGGAGCATGCGGCTGGAAATGAAAATAAAAAAAAAGGAGCATGCAACTCAATTATATGGGAGCATGATGCTCAAGTTGATTTTGGAAGGAAGTGGCTTATTTGATAAATGAAATATCCAAGAAAAGAGATTCTTGCGCTACTCCAAAATAACGTATGTTACTTCCCTCTGGCGTGTGTTAGGTGTTGAGATCTATATTCAATGAATTCCATCAATCTTTATAATTCCATCAATCTTTATGTGCAAAGGTAACATAAAGATATAAAATATGTTGCATCAACATTGATTATAGTTTATAGACAATGCTTAGAGTTAGGGCATACACTAACATATTTTACATCTTATGTGTGTGGTTGTGATACGTGTGTTAGGTGTCCTCTTAACGAAATATAACTTACAAATTTTAAAGTCGACAATGTACCATACTCTAGAATAACGTATGTTACTTCCTTCTAACGTGCAAATTAAAAAAGAGAAATAATAGGATGAATGGATAGAGTGAGTTGTCTCATAAGAGCGCTATTGTGAATACAGATAGATTGTGATTAATTAACTGTGCAGTGATAAATGAACGAGTGCATTAGTCTTTTATGGTGAAGTTCTTAAAATAGGTTAGGGAGGTTGCCACATAGATCCATACATCTACATTTTTTATAGCTCAGGACTACTCATAGCGAGGTCAAGTATCCACTTAGTTTTTTTTGTTTATAAAATTCTCAAATTGTGTTGTGTCATTCTGAGTATACTCATATATATATATATATACCATACTCATGATGTTGCATATTTGTTTATAAAATTCTCAAATTGTGCTGTGTCATTCTGAGTATACTCAAGATTGTTTAATTTTATAAATAAAAGGGAAATAAATTTGAGTTTCACATAAAGACTCTTAGAGTGGAAACTTATCTCAGGCCGTGGTTCATAGATTTCAAGGGTGGAAACCTATCTACATATTGCTTCATTTTCTCCCTTTCTCCTTACCTAATATTTAATAAACTAGTAATTGTGCCCGCGCGATGTGTCGGCATACATTACAATTGAATTATTTTTATAAATCTAAATTACATTTTTTAAAGAAAATTATTAAAATATTCAAAATATAACAACAAATAAATATTTTAAATAAAAAAATTATTATCAATACATATTGTCCTTAAAGATTTTTTTAAAAACTATTTAGGGATAATATTTTTTAAAATTAAATAAAATTGCATGTTTCTTTAAGTATGATGATTTTTTAAAAGATTACTATATGCCTTATGGTGAGTTTATATATTTTTTAAAATTTACTAATTTTGATTAGAAATCTTTAAAAAAAATTTATAAATAAATATGTTTAGTTTTTTTTAAAATTAAATTTGTTTTGGTTAATGACAGCTTTTTTTACAAAAAATCTTAAATTTTATTAATTTTTTAAAAAATAATGTATAATTTTTTAAAATCTAATTATTTTTATATTAGTTAATAAATAAATAAAAATAAATACATCATTTATTTCACTTAGACAAATGAAAAAATAAATTAAACATTATAATATGGTTAGTTAAATAAGTTCTTTGATCATATTATTCATCTTTATAATATTATAAGCGTCTTGTTTAATCTCAACATTTTATTTGCTCAAATGTTATTAATAATATCTAAATAATTATCATATTTTTTTAAAAAAATTATTATATATATGGATGATATTTTTAACAATGTATGAGAAATATTTTGATTATATTGCTACGAAGATATTGATTTGACAATAAATATCTCTTTTTATTGATGATAAGATTTTCAAATTTTTTTGAAAAATGAATAATTATCATTTATATAAATAATTTTAGATGGAATACCATATTAATACCACATGTCAATCACCTCTTAAGTCAAATGTCACAATATAAGGATCTCCTTATGCTTTAGTAGTATAGATACGTGACATTCTTTTTCTCTTATTATTGATGATCAATGCACTGACAAAATTTTTTTAGAGTTGTTCAAATGCAGAAATTGATGCACCAAATTCGTTCAATTTAGTTTTTTCAAATTATGTATTTTACATTAAACCTTGAAGTAAGTCTAGGCATGGAGAAAAAAATTGAAATGATTTGTTGAAAGAGAGATAAAGAATAAAATTTGTATTTAAGTGATATTAACATCAAAGCTGATTAAAGAAAACCAAGAGTACATAAATGACTTTTGAAAAAAGACGAACACTTGAATATTATTTCCGGCCTGGTTGCCCTTGGCGGTTTCAACGTTGTCGCTTCAATTATTCATCTTCTTACAAAAGTGGAATGATATTATCCTGCTTTCTCCACCAAAAAAAGTTCACGCAATATTGCATATAGCTGACTATAAGCTCACAAGTGACACTTCAAAATTATGACCAAGAATAAGCACAAAAAAATTATTCAAACTTAAAACAAAATAAACATATTGAAAATATATATAATTTCATTTTTCGGTGATTATAAAATGAATAAAACTCTTCGCGCATTTATGGTTTAGGTTAATTATTAAATTTTCGGTCAAAATGTTTGAAAATGTTCCTATGCATTAATTGAGATTTGCAGAAGTTAGTCCTTTGCTGCTTAAATTTAACCAAAATAAGAAAAAAAAAGTGGTTCATTTTGAATGAATACCAAACCAAAAAAAATCAGTTTTCAATAATGAAGCAGCCTAATAATACCAACAAATATACTAAAGCACATCAGTGCAGTGAGTGACCACCAATGTCCAATCATCACTACCCTCATTATGGTAATTGGTGATGAATATTTGTTGTTGTAATGAATGTTATAAAAATTGGGCCAACTGGCCGGTCGGATCGATAAACCGGTAAATTGGCCACTGGTCCGGTCCTAATTCACTATTTAAACCTATCTGTTAATTACGTATATAACCGTTATGTTTTGATCATATGAGCCAGATGGACGGAAAAATGTGTGACAGATTTTCTCCTCATTTAGGGCAGTCCCGCAGAACGTCGTGTTTCATCAGGATTACGTACTAACATATTTATTGAGACGAATTAAATTAATGATACTCTACTATATCCATTAATTGATAAGTAGAAATTGGTCGTTGTTTTGGTCAAATCAGTATGAAAATTCCATGGGAGGTTTTCAGAGTTTTGGTCAATTAATTCGTTGCGGCCAAGTAAGTGAATTATGAGCCATATTAATTGTTGCCCAACCGAGAATGATTCTACACTTTTAATAAATTTGATGGCTACGAACCAATAATTCTTTTCAAAAATCAACTTTAATGAATTTAGAATGATTCTACGTACTAAAATTACTACTCCCTCCGTTCATAAATTTTTGTCAATTTGGAGTTTTCATACAAATTAAGAAAGCTAATAACTAGGCCATAAAATAAATTATTTATCCTTATAAATAAAGTATGTGCTGAAAAGGAGAAAAAAAAGAATTAATTGGAGTAATTAAGAGACATTTTAAGTAAAATAGTGATAAAAATGTTACATAGACAATTTTTAAGGAACAAAAATTTAATGTTAGATTAATTAATATTAACGAACGGAGGAAGTATTTTAGTCATTTTTATTCTGCATTACTATTATTTGTGACCATATCTATTTTTATTATACATACTAATATTTGTTTTGTGTTTCCTACAATAGGGAGGGGTATACATAAAGGGTAATGTAATATCCAGCCAAATTGGTTGAATTCTGTTGAAAATTTAATATAAGAAAATTCATTATTGTTTAGTCTATGCCATCTAATAGGTCAGAACAAAATTTAGAATGTATGTTTATGTCTGACTGCAACATTAAATTTTTTTAAGAATGATTCTATGATACGTAAATAATGAGAAAAAAAATATAAGTTTCAAATTTTCAAATGACATTTAAAATTTCATATTTTAAGGTAAAAAGTAAAAGTATTATATATGTTGCTTAAATAAAGGAGTGCAAACATACTTTCGCGATCCAAGAAACTGAATCATCACTAAAAACTCTTAATGAATTAATTTAATAAAGAAAGTTAATTTATTTCGTAAATTTACAACATTTTTAAAAAAAATTTCTAAATAATTTCTTAATTATGAAAAAAATATTTAATAAAAATAAATTAAATGATTATTTGGTAATTAGTATTCAAAGTCACATGTTTTGAAAGGAGTTGAATGATAAATACAAATTAAACATTTGTGTTGAAGATAGTGTAAGAAAGTAATGAGAAGATGGTAGATTTACTTTTAGCAGTTGAATTTTTATTTTTTTAAAGACTTGAAAAGGATAGCAAAATTCAGACGGGGAGATGTGGTGGTTGAATAGATAAAATAAGAGATCTACGCGGTGCAAGAAGTAATGGAGCGATAAACAAATTTCCCTTAATACCCCTCCTAACAAAACCCATACAGACCACAAGTCAATGTCAAGAAGCGTGAATAAACACAAATACGAAAGCCATTTATTAACACCCACCTTTATATATACCCCTCATGCCTCCCACTTGCTTTCAACTCTCTCTTACAACATCTCATCAACACCACATTTTGTAACATAACAATACAAACCTCACTTATTCTCTCATAAACCGATGCAGATCGGTGCGACACTTCCTTCTCAAAACCTCCTCTTCCAAACACGCCGTAACAGCTTCAACTGTCGCCAACAATCCACTCTTAACCCTACTATTCCTCGACCCAATTCCAATCCCAACTCTTTAGATCTCACTAAGCACACCATTGCCAACCTCGACAAATTACTTGGAAAAGATGTCCCACAACTAAACTCCACCCATCAGGAGCCCATTAAGAGGGTTTCTACTAATGGCTCATTGCCAAATCGTAGTAAAGGCAGCATGTTGGAAGCTTTAAACATGGTCCGTGTTTGGCCTGAAATGAAAGTCGCCGAGGAAATGTCTCCTCGCCATTTAAATCGCCTACAAAGATTGCTGTCCATAAAATCTGAATATTCTCCGAGGAATCATTTGGGTTCTAAGTGGATGGAATATCACGGTTCTAATGATTGGACAGGCCTTATTGACCCGCTCGATGAGAATTTAAGACGAGAAGTGGTCAGATATGGCGAGTTTATTCAAGCTGCTTATCATGCTTTTCATTCTAACCCTGCCATGTCAACATCTGAGGCTCCTTTACCTCAACAAGTGGCATTGCCTGACAGAAATTATAAAGTTACTAAAAGTCTGTATGCCACGTCATCTGTTGGTTTGCCCAAATGGGTGGATGATGTGGCTCCCGATCTTGGGTGGATGACCCAACGGTCGAGTTGGATTGGTTATGTAGCGGTTTGTGATGATAAGAGGGAGATCCAACGGATGGGAAGGAGAGAAATTGTGATCTCGTTACGTGGGACCTCCACGTGTATGGAATGGGCGGAGAATGTGAGAGCTCAATTGGTTGATGTAGATGGAGAGGCACAAGAATCGAACGAGTGCCAACCGAAGGTTGGTTGTGGGTTTTTTAGTTTGTATAAAACCAAAGGAGCACATGTTGGGAGCTTGGCGGAATCGGTGGTTGATGAGGTTAAAAGACTAATGGAAGAATATAAAGGCGAGACATTAAGCATTTCTGTGACAGGACACAGTCTCGGTGCGGCCTTGGGTTTATTAGTAGCTCATGACTTGAGCAAAATATCGAACCAAGTTCCACCCATTGCGGTTTATACATTCGGAGGACCCAAGGTTGGAAACAAAGGGTTTGGTAACCTCATTAAATCCCAAAATGTTAAGGTTTTAAGAATTGAGAACAACCAAGATGTAATTACAAGAGTCCCTTCTTTGCCAATGGTGGAAGGACTAAATGACAACATAGCTTATTCACATGTTGGAACCCAACTAAAAGTAGATACTAAAATGTCTCCATACCTAAAGCCAAATGCTGATGTGGCATGCTGTCATGACTTAGAGGCGTACCTGCACTTAGTTGACGGCTTCATGGCGTCTAATTGTCCATTTAGAGCAAATGCGAAGAGGAGTTTGGTAAAGTTGCTAAATGACCAAAGGTCTAATGTTAAAAAATTGTATACAAGTAAGGTTAAGACCTTGAGTTTGAATCTTGAAAGACAAGGCCTGCATATACCTCCTACTTGTTTACCTAGTCCTTCATAAATAAATTTATTCTTCATATAATTAAATCTGTTTTATTTTTCTTCTTCAACCACAACTCAAAACTTCTTCTCAACGGTTAGATTCTTTCTATTTAGTTACACTAAAATCCTGTACAATTGCTGCTCTCAAATTTACCGAAACTAATCTTCACTTCATACTCTCACACGTCTCACTGTTTATTATTAAAATTGAAAATTTTTAATTTTAAAAAAAATCAAAGATACGTATTATGTATAAATATTATATAAATGTAAGACTTTTGGCATCAAATAAGACTAGACCCTAAATATAGGGTCAAATCAGGACATTGTTGCAGCAAGCACGTCCTTTAATTTTGAAATTTACACCCATTACATGTCAAAAATCTCATAATTATTATTTGATAAGAGAGCAATTGATTTTCCAAAACATTTTATTTATTTTCAATAAAAATTTCATTTTCAATGTAAAAATGACATGATAATTACATTGTTTGGATGCAAGTTGTTTGTAATTTCTTTTTTTTTTGTTGATTTTATATATTTTCCTCTTTTTAAAGTTTCCTTTTATTTTGTTCTATCATATTCTCATTTGATTTTCAATTTTTATTTTGGGTTTCATACGTTTTATTTTTATTTCATTTGTATTTTCCTTTTAAGTTGATGTAAAGAACAAATAATCAACAAATCAAATAACAACAACAAAGAATAAACTTTTAAAAAAAGGCACGTAGTCTTATTTTTATATTTTCATTTTAAAGTTATATAAAAATATAAAATAAAAATTAATTAAATAATAAGAAAATTGGCAGACAGTAAGAATTTCTTAGAAAATTAGAGGGAAAAAAGTATAAAAAACTAGGGCTACTCACGAGACTCGGAGATTCTCAACCCGACCCGAGGACTTGTCCCGTTAGACCCGGAACCGAAAAAGATTTGTTGACTTTGAATTTTCCCGTCTCATTTTGTCCCCTAATTTTTCGGATGGAACGGTTCTAGATCTTCAGTAATATCCATCCTTAGAATCGTCCCGTCCAGACCTGTTCCGTTCCGTCCCGAAGAACCAAAACTAGAACTAAAAAATAAATATAATTATTTAAATTATAAATTAAAAAAACAATAATACTTAATACTAAATAATAAAGCCAATGAAAACGGACCAGAGTCCATATGTGAGTGTGAACAAACTTTTATACATTCTTACTTTATTTCAGACTTAACTTTTTTTGTCTCATGGAACAACTTTTGCACTTATATGTGAGAATTTTAACACATATTTCTTGTAAAACAACATTGTGAACCCCAAAATCCTTAATTTTATTTTTGAATAAATCATGATTTTTGCACCTTTTTTTAAGTTAAAGCAAAATCCTTCACGGAATGAAACATATATATATATATATATATATATATATAGAAAAGGCGTGCATGCATTTCATTAAACCAGGCCAAATACAAATTAAATGTAAAGTATGCAGAAGCGAATGATTTCGGTTTAAAACAATTCATGAACCTATACTATGATGTGTATAGATATACAAAATGCAAAATGTATGATGTCCAAAAGTCCACTAGGAGCCGACCTATCCGCGAGTATCACACCTCCTAGCGTCGCCAAAAATACTGTCCCGACCATCGGCTACTGTCACTCTGCACACATTCAACAGCAAAACAAAGGTGAGTATATGGAAATACTCAGTAAGTGAAACCCCGTTATTGTTAAGCTGATGCGCAGGGGAACCTTCGGCCAATACGGGTGTGCTCGTGGAACACAAAGCCGCATTTGCTCCTAAATTCCCTAATGGCTCACCGTTGCCATGTCACATGCAATCTTTTAAGTGTTTTATATGTTAAGAAATTCATCCTAGAACCTTAGCTTAATTTAGATAAGCATTAGTACATTATTCAGGCCAAAACTAGGCTTCTAGACACAAATAACGTAGGTTTATTTCCTCACTAACGTACGTTATTCTTCAACACTTTCCCATGTATGAATAACGTATGTTAACTCTCAATTAACGTAGGTTTAGCGTAGGTAACGTGTGTTAATGTCTACTATAACATATGTTAATTTAAGTCAGAAGCATTCTGCCCACTTTTTAAGTTTTCTTTCATACTTACACATATCATACAACACTTAGCATATCAAACAACCTCCAAATCACTTATACAACTCTCCTATACACTCAAATCACCTCAATTGTCCATTAAACACATGATTAACATACTTTATCAAGATCAAAATCAAACAATCATAAACATCAACTTACACATCATTTATCCTTTCCATAGTTGATACTCATAAACATAACTCACCACAATACTTATGCTCATACATATACATCATACTCCAAGTAACAACCCCATTTATACACATATGATCATTCATACTTTAAGCATATCCAAAAATAACATCATGTTCATCAATGCTAATGATGAATGAATGCATTCGTGACAATGCTAATGCAAACACACAATGCATGCCCTGGGGTCTTAATTCATTTATCGTGCATGTGAGAGAATCCACTCTTATGGTTAGCAATTCTCCTTTAGTTTGAGCTCTCGCTCGATTGACAATACCCCTTATAGTGAGCTCTCGCTCAATTGGCAATACCCCTTTAATATTGAGCTCTCGCTCGATTGACAATACCTTTTTATTATGTTGAGCTCTCGCTCGATTGGCAATACCCCTTTATGAACACACAATTATGCTCATCACATGTACACTTACCTCGGGCTCCAAGCTCGCGCTCCTCGCCCGCTCTCCGATTCGGATCCCGAACCGCGGGACCTACACACATCACAAGCCATTTAAATTCCACAATCAACTTTCTCGCACTATGACTCATTTTCTAACCTTTCCTTCCCTTTTTCTTTAGGTCCTAATTCCCTTTACACTCACCAACACTCACTTTTAAACCAACAAAATCTCACACCCTAACCCTAGCACCACCCTCAACATAAC